>PVIU01000730.1:0-274484 GCA_004026605.1 Ondatra zibethicus
TAATACTTAGACTCCTTAAAATAGAATGTTTACTAAAACTTCTGTTATGCATTCCTTGCTTAATATTGTTTATTGTTTGTAATTTTGCATTTGGTGTCTGTTCCAATTGTATATAGCTATGTTGGGTTTGGATTAATCCTGTTTAGACAAAAGGGGGAGATGATGGGGGAAGAGCCACTAGCCAATCACATCAAGTTGGAGTGTGGCTACTGGGACCCCAGGTAGAAAATCGAGAGAACACAGGTACGCTCTCTCTCCATGAGGTGTCCGCCAGAGGGATTGGATCGAGAGTTTAGTAGAGTGAGTTCCCCTTTTTCCTTTCATTGAAAATACCTGTTTATATTGAGCTGGCTTGGTTATTGATTTGTGCCGACTTGATAATTCGTCATCAAAGCAATGTGTGGAGATTTCTCATTTACCCATTCCTACACAATTGTGGCCCAGCAGGAGTGCTGTACCATGGCTTTAGAACCCCACAGATGACCTGAGTTAGTGCATACAGTGGACATTATTTGATTATCAAATGACCAATTGTGACATGTGTTAGACTCCTGTGGCTTTGGGACCATCTTCTCTCTTGTTATACTCAATCCAAAGATAATGGCTTTCACGTTGTGAAACCTAACGCTAATCCAGAAATACATTCTTCTAGAGCCCACTTCCAACATTTATCTTTATTTGTGTGACTGAATAATTTCTGCCCCTTTGCTTAGTTATAAGATCTTCTTAGCTATAAGACCTTTAAGAACAGGAATCATGTGCCTTTTGCTGTTTATTTTACTATCGAGATAATATCTGACGTCATGATTTTACTTAGAAAATAGTTGGCGAATGAACGGTTGCAAGAATTATAAGCACAGATTTCAGAGAATCCAAAACCTTTCTCAGTGGTGCCGCTCTCTTCCCAACTCACCTTTAGCCTCTGCTGAAGCCCTTCTGCATTATTAAAGGTTCTAGGAAAACACTTTTCCAAGAAAGGATTGCAAAATGGGAGAGAAAACTGGGAAACAATTTAAAATTCTGTTTGTGCCATATTCTTCCGGCTGAAGGCGGAGGAGGGCAGACCATGTGCAACGGCCTCATTGCCTCTCGCTTTCTCAAGCAGTTCCGCTCTGCCTTCATCTGTGTTCTTAAGCACTTCAGATATTCCCTAATGGAGCATTTTTCCCTCACTTGGCTAATCTGAACCACACCATCTCTCCGTTTTCTAAGCTGGAGAAAATGCCATGGAAGTGAGAATCAATGTGATGATTTGAAAGCTATGGAAATGATAAAAGCAAAAACCAGCACCTAGTTTTAAAAATTGCTTCAGAAATGCCCTTTTCCAGGGGAAACAGTAGAGTCCTGTACACGCTAGCATAATGAATAGCGGTAGGCGGTGGTGTTCCAACGGCCTCGCCAGGCTCCAGCAAGTCATCTCTCTAGTTGATGTGTACAAAGTACGAGAAAGTAAAGGCTGCTGGTACAGCGGGACGCAGGTCTTACTTTGTCTCACGGCAGAAGGCGTGTTTGCTGTCCCTGCACAAAACCTCAGGCGAATCAGCCTTCTTTAACGAGACTCATCTTGGCTTAGAAAAAGGATGATTTTTCAATTTTCTTTCATATTCACTCTTAGCCTAGCAGGTGTGTTTGGCTTGGCGAGAAAACCAAGCTGATTTTCAAAGGTTAAATATGTATGTATGTGTGTGTGTGTGTATATATATATATATATATATGGCTTTATTTCTAAGAACAAAAATGCAAATTGTTTAAAATTTCCACTGTCCTTTTAAGTTGCTATTTAATTCACTATTAGTAGCACACTGACCCAGTGTCTGAAAGTTAGATGATATTGATAAGAGCCTCCTCCCGGTCCCGGTCACTTGGCAATCACATGAAGTTCTCAAATGACCCTTGACCACTCCTTGTGGCTACTCCTGCTCTCAAGGACCCTTTATTTGAGTGCCACTGAGCATTTGCACTGTAAGGAAGCCATCTATTTTGAATAAGAAATGGGACAATTAAGAGTAATGTATTCTGGTCAATCCTTTGGCATATCTTTCTTTATAACTCGCTTTTAAAATCCATTGAGTGAAACTTATGGTGAGTGAGTTGTTCATGTGTCATTATTGTTCCCCCAATGGGAAAAAATTTTCCCTAATGGGAAAATAATTAACAAAAAGTCACTTTTTTAACTTTTACATTTTCTTAAGCTTTTTATTCTAAATATAGTAAATGCTGCCAGAGTGCTGCTTATAGCACTATATGTGATCTTCTGGAAAGTAATAGAGCTGTGAGAATTGTATTAGAAAGCACAATGGGGACAGTGAGTGTGTGTGTCACAAAAGCTCAAAAATACTCTGATATTCCTTGAAAGAATAATTTTTATAGAAAATAAGTAAGAAACATAATAGAAATGGAAATGCTCAAAATTTCTTGGTTAAATTATTTTAATACATGAGGAAGAAATAGTAAGATAAATTTGATAAAAATAGAAGAAACTATATCACTAAAGCATTAATAACCACATATCATATCAGTAAATGATAACTATGAAAAAAAACACATCTTTTTTTTTTCCTGAGTAACTACATTGGTCTTAAACCAGAAGGTCTGTCTTTGGTCATGTGTAGCCTGCTTTGGATAAGTTACCATGGTAACCAACAAAGATAGATAAACAGTCCTTGCTCTTAAAGAACTTAAGATTTGGAGTTCCCACCTCTCATCATTTGAAACCAGGCTGGAGTAAGTCTTTCAGGTTCAGCACACAGCGCCTTTGGTTTGTCTAGCCTTCTTATTATCTGTCCAAGACTTTCATTCCATATTCACTCAATAAATGTTGCCCAATTGTGTTCTCCTTTTGTCTTAATATATTGATCTTCAACAAGATATGCAATGGTCACAAGCTACATGGTGTTTAATATGCGCGGAGTCTGACTTCTCCAATAGCTCTGAAGTATTCAAATCAGTAAATAATAGTTGAGGATACTTTGTGTGGTAGACTAACAGAGAAGTGGACACTTTCTGTAGTATGTGTTTCTTACAAATGAAATCTTAGGATGAAGTAGAAATAACTGTGAGATAAAAGAGAATTCAAACCGAAGACTTAGGCCAACTGTAGAAGAATACAGGAATCAGTGTGAATTTGCCCTGGGACAGGAGGACAAGACATTCTAGAACATAGAGAGCACCATACTCCAGAGCTGAGAGCTGAAATTGTGTGTGCGCGCGTGCATGCTGGGTTCTCAACAAGCTGGGTGAAGCATTTGTCCTTGAAGAAAGCAATAGTAGCTCAAATGAAAGGTTTCTATATCAAAGGTTGCCAGCAGTGGATAAACAAGCTGCCTTCTTTGCTGAGGAAGATTTGTCATTGTGTGGAAGTTTTGGCCTTTTGCTCATTTGATTTTGTTTTGGTAGTTACTCCTAGGGTGTGTGGTGTGAGTCGTGGCTAGGAGTGCTGCTAAATACACCATGAACATTTGAAATGTCAGCCCTGCCTCATTTAAGAATCCATTCCAGACCCATTCCTCTGGAACTTTCTAGGCCTTCTTTTACTGCTCCTTACTCTCTTTTTGGTTTAATGTAGTTTATTAACTATAGGGATCAAAAACTAGTACTTACAAACTAATTTTAGTCTTCTTGATTATTAGCAAATATCACAAAACCTGTCACTCCCTGTCACCATAGCAGCTAGGCTCACCTGAACAGGGTGGGGGGGGATCTTGTTCTAATAAATCAGAGGACATGAGTACTGATTAAAGCAAGAAAAATAAACCTTTGGGCCCCAGAGATATATTTTTGTAATAGTCTTCTACCATCATAACTTTCTCGCTACTCTCATGCAAATCGGTTTCTGTAAAGCCATATTTTGGTTGCTATAACAACTTGATGTAGCTCTTGATGAGCTCTTCTTGCTTGGTGTTGCTTTTTTAAAAGTTAGGGTTGCTATGGCTACAAAATGCTGTTTTATTTTCAGCAAGCTTTTTTCTCTTTGTAATTTTGCTTTCAAAATCCATATGTGTATACACATGCATCTATGTGGCTTGCATTTGCAATGCCTTGCAAAGTGCACAGTGCAGTCAACCTAAGATCTAAAACACCCCTAGAAGGAGAGGGCAACTTGATTGTTCTAGGTGCATAATATTATCCTTAAATTAAGCTCTATAGTGTTGGGAGAACACAAATTAAATGTAATTTTTCCTCCTTCCAATTATATAATTGTTTAATGATAGGGTTTCTCTCTTTCATAATTTATTTATTATGTTCTCTATATTATCACCTGTTCTTATTTCCAAAGTATTTCTTCCTCTGCCCTGGATAAATCATTTGAACACAGACTGTGACAGCATGTTTATCTTTGACATGATCATGTTTATATTGACATGTTCATGATCACGTTCTGTACACTATTGATTTGGGAAATTTATATTTCCAATAATAAGAACACTATTGATAAGGTTTTCTTTCATTCAATTTTTTTGAACAAATTAAGATCTTTTTTTCTGTTATGAGTTCTGTCACAGTTAGTTATCTAAACATCTGCTAACCATTGGTCCATCCAGAAGATCAATGTTCAATAAAAGAAATGGTCAACCACATAGAAAACTAAGTGCTGAGTTTGTAGCTCAGGGGTAGAGTCATTGGCTACCATATGCAAGTATTGGGTTATATTCCTAGCACCAAAAATCCAAACCAAAGAAATGCTAAAATGCCAGCAATAGAAAACATGAAATACTTGAGTAACATTAAAGAATATATAATTACAAATATGATTATTTTAATAATATACCAGCTCAATATGTCTAAAATTTTATCATTTTGATAATAGATATTTTTAAATTGTTAGATGTAGTAAGAAGGCCACTAAGCCCCAAAATAATCACAAAGAAACTGTATTAATTAAATCACTGCTTGGCCCATTAACTCTAGCTTCTTATTGGCTAACTCTTACATATTAATTTAACCCATTTCTATTAATCTGTGTATCACCATGTGGCTGTGGCTTACCGACTAAAGTTCTGGTGTCTGGCTCTGGCAGGGCTACATGGCTTCTCTCTGACTCCACCTCCTTTCTCCCAGCATTCAGCTTAGTTTTCCCTGCCTAGCTCTGTTTCCCTATAGCTCTGCTATAGGCCCAAAGCAGTTCCTTTATTAGCCAATGATATTCCCAGCATACAGAGGGGAATCCCACATCAGTTAGATTGTCTTTGCTGTCTTCTTTCATCTAGGAAATTCTGTGGCTCTTTTTCTCTCATATTGCACTTTGTATGAAGGGTATTTCAAATGCCCAGCAGACTCATGGCTTCTGCCGTACGAATCATACGGAACTTTAGATCTCAGTCAGAATGAGTCATTCAGCAACATTTTCTAGTCATTCCTCACTTTCTGAATTACAGTCCTTTATGGAATCTTAGGAATACATGGAGATTAGGTGTGCTGCCTTGTCATCTTGACACAAGATATAGTTGTCTAGGAAGAGGAACTTCCTTTGAGAAGATGCCTCCATCAGATTGCCTGTAAGCATTCTCTTGATTATTGATTGATCTGGAAAGGCCAGCCCACCCAGGGCAGGAGCACTGCCACCCTCGTCAGGTGGTCCTGGGTTTATAAGAAAGTAAACTGGTCAAGCCAGGGCAAGCAATCCAGTAGGCAATGTCTCTCTATGACCTCTGCTTCAGGTCCTGCCTCCAGGCTCCTGTCTTGAACTCTGACTCCGACTTCCCTTCATGATGGACTGTGAACTGAAAGGTACAAACACCTTTCTCCCCAAGTTACTCTTGGTCAATGTTTTATCACAGCAATGTAAATTTAGAATTGTGTTGGGAGCCATCCTTGGCAGTGGACAGGACCCCAGAGGATGTAAGGAGTGGTGAGGAAAGGATGAGCCAGGCATGATGGTTGGGAGAATCTTGTAGCCTGAGCAACTGGCAGCCAGAGTGCTTCTCTGCTTAAACAGAATTCAGTAAGCAGGGATAGATTCACGTTGTTCCAAAACATAGATCATACCACATGGGTTTCATTTCCTCTTGCATATCTTTTAGTCATCATTGATGAACTGTGACAGAACAGAGTTATCTTTTATAATCATTTTCCCTCAAGTTTAATCATCATTGATAAACAGTTATCTCTTATAACCATTTTTACTCATTAACCCCATAACCCAGTTTTTAAGAATCTAGAGGCACATGACAACCTGTTCTCATGCTAGGAGCTTTTGTGGCTACAAGGACACTAAACCAAAACAAAATCTCCAATCAGCCTGGGCAGATTGCCATGTCTCAAGCAGTGTGTTGTTAGCTCTTAATGATCAGAGCGCCCAAGAAAAATCCTCAGGCCAAAGCTGCTGCAATTATTATTCAAATTCTAGCATAATACAATATTTACATTTTATATATTTATAAAATTTGTTTATATGTCTAATCCTGGCATTCTTTTGCTCCTTGGTCATATGACATCTCAGTGGCTCTGCATATGCTAACTTTTCTAAGAAATTGAGGAACTGGCATCTTATTCTTTTATTATATTTTTACATCATTCTTTGCTCATCAGTATAAGTCTCTTATATAGGGCAGGGGTAACTTTTGCTAATCTAACTCTGTCATTGTATATGCCACATAATTGCCTGAGTGTATAGTGGCAAGAGGCTGGCAAATCTAATCTGTGGTCAACTCCTCAAGTCCATCGAATCTTGTTGACCTCTTTACTTTGTTTTGATTGTCTTGTTCCTGAGTAGGTTCAGGAACAGATGTTTCAAGAATGTCTCAGAGCCTCGTAAAGAGACCTCTGGCTTCTTTATGTGCTTCACAACCTCCAAGGCATGACAAAGACCTTCAAGTAGATAAGGATGTCTCCCTAAAAGAAGGAGGGGTAGTATGTTCAGGACTTTCCTGGGGAAACTTAGAAGCAGTACTACTGGGAGAAAGCATAAATGATTCATAAGAAATTTTCCATCAATCCAGTATCCTCAAATTGTACAAAATCTCCCAAGTAGGCAGCAGGGGGAGATGAAAAGCAAAGGTGCGTGGCGGCCATCATTCCACTCAGCCTTGCTGGATCTTTGTCAAACAGCTGTGCTGACTTGACTTTTGTGGTTCCCATAAGATATGGGCATACCAGTTATGGGAACTACTTAATAGAGACAGACAAAGGAGAAAGAAAGTGCATGGGGCAAGGGAAGGGGGAGGGAGGAAACAGGGAGAGATGGAAGAAAAACATGTGCATTCTCCTTAGGCTGAGTCTTTTCCTGCTATTATGTGCTGTCAGTCAGTCTTGTTCTATTAAAATTAAAACTGGAGCAGCAGGCACTGTGTCCTGTTTGTTGCGTGGCTAGTCCACTGATCTCTTCCCACATTCCTGGGAAATGCGTGAGGCAGACCAAGCTCCCACATATATTTATTGCATAAATAAGTAAAACTTCTTTCCTAATAAACCGTGTGACTGAATCTAAGACTAAAATAAATAAAATTGCCCTAAGAAAGGGAAATAGCAAACTGTAAATAAATTTATAGGGAGGCCAAGGTAAGAATGGCTAAAGATCTGAAATGAAGGGTTTTTGTGTAGAAGGTGATTTTTTTTCCTCTCCCTCTATGTTGTTTTTCTTTCTGATTGAAGATTCTTGTCCAAAAGTAGACAAATAGAAGCATATGAGTGATTGAAATCATTTTGGTCACACACTGCAGGTGACGAAGCCAAAATATCATTGAGGTGTCCAGACCTTTATCACACTGCGGTTTCTTCATCTCTTTCCTGCCTCTTCTCATTTGGAAGAAACCAAATCAAAGTGGCCCTCATGACTCTTCAGCCTGCTCAGCGAAGGAAGCTTCTGTTTTCTTTCTAACCGTGTGTCATTTTTTATCACTGTTATTTTAGAAAGAGCAGCTTATTTGGTAATTTTTAAAGCTGAGTCATTTTGCCTGGAATGTAGAAGTTTTGATAATGTAATGTGATTTCGAAAGAAGAGAAGGGTGTTATAATTTGAGTGGACTCCTAAATCAGGTTGCAGATGGCGATGCGAATTGTGAATTAAGATGCTTGATAGTGACAGCTCTTCACATCCCAGGAAATCCCACCTTGCCCCCACCGTTTGTCACAGTTCTCTTTAGAACCTCTCTTCAGCAGTACAACATGTTGCCTGGCATCTTACGTCCCTTTGGCCCATGTAAATTGGAATTGTGTTCAATGCATTTCACTTGCAGTGTTTAAAATGAGAGGTGATGTTTGGATCATCGTTACAGTTAGAGTTCCACGGTGCATGATCATTCCATGTCGCCTGAAGAGTTTGTTCATCTCAAATATGAAAATAGAATAGAGATGAGAACAATTTCATGTTGCTAGGACCATATCATTTCTGTCTACACTGGCAAATGGGGTATTGAGGTAGCCCTCAAGGAGATTTGTTTACAGCGAATACTAGACTGTTGTTTGAAACAAATAAGCAAGTGGAAGCCCTTAAAGTTATTCACTGTAACCTTGTGTTTGCCTTTAGGCTATGTGAACTATTTACCACCTCAAAAAAATAAACTGTGTCATTCTTGATATATTTTTGCATTATTTTCATTTTTTAGAAAATTGCAAAATAATAATCCAGTCAGTTATTGTTAATCCATCAGTAGATGTTAAATGCATGCTTAAAAGTTTGAGCAACATATTGTGGCCAATTTATGTAATCCTAGCACTTAGGAAGTAGCAGCAGAAGAATCAGAAGTTCAAGGTTATCTTTGATTATGCATAGAGTTTGATGCCATCTTGGGCTACAAAAAAACCTTGTCTAAAAAAAAATACCAAAATTTTTGATAGAGTAGATTATATTTATGGTCATTTGCTTTTTTCTGAGCTATAGCTTTTACAATATTGTTCTCAGGGCTAAAAATGCAGCTCAGTGGTAGAATGCAGCCTTTGGTTTACAACCTTGTAACATACACATGCACACACACACACACACACACACACACACACGCATACACGCAAACACCTTTAATCCCTCTGAAGAAAAACCCTACCTTACAGACTGCCTTTACCACTAGGTCTGAAAGAACTGAGATGCGTGGCCGTTAGAATGTAAGGGCACTAGAAACATGAAATTTTAGAGATGGACAAATACTTTGAAATGAACTAATTCAATTTTTTTTACAAACTTTCATCTGGAAAGTTCTTTACTTAGAAGGCATAGCCCAGAGCTCAAAGCATGAAGTACAGATTGGCATACCAAGGAAGAAGGAAGGGGAGTGGAGAGTATGAGGCTGTGACATCATTTCCTCAGAACACCCAGAGTAGAGTTCCAAAGCCACAGTCTGTTGCCCACATCCATTTGCTAATTAGGTACAAGGAGGCCAAATGATTTATTCAAGGCAGGCAGCTCTTCTTAAAGCCTGGATAGTTTTCCACTCATTCACTCAAGGAATGTGTGGGCATACTTCGTGTCCCTTAGAAGTTCTTAGAACATTGGAAGACTCAGATCCAACTGTGGGCCCCCAAGGAAAGGTAGCTCCTTCTAGTCTAGGAGAACCCGGAAGTGCATTTGAGAGATAATTTCACAATGTTGTTTAGCAACATGGTGCCACGGAGTGACTTGAAAATGAAGGGTGGAGGCCAGAGAATACTTTTTGGAAGAAATGATGTGAATTTGACTGTACCGCTGCTCCCCACTGTCTTTCATAATTTAACCATCCTCAGTTACCAACAAGTTTATATGGAGTGGTGCAGTAGAAAGAATACTGATTAGGAATTTAAATTTACATGTGTTAATCCTAGCTCCACTTCACTTCTAAGATGTGGTATATTTTATATCCGTGAGATGACAGTCATCATGCCTGCACAGGATTAAGTCTGGCTCCTGCTTTCTCCCTACCCGAGTGTTCTCCTAGAGCCTATTTCCCACTAATGTCAGGTTGGCTTGATTTCTCAAGACTTTCCAAACCTTGAAGAATTCCCTTTTAGAATTGCACCTCAAGTCACTATTTTCCATTAGATGACTCTCTTCCGCACAAAGGGAAAAATTATTTTTGTTTTGTTTGTTTCATGTTTAAGCAATTTCAGATGTTTTTCTGGGAGTTTTATTTGTTTTGATTTTCTTGTTCTTTTTCAGACAATGTCTTTCTGTGTAGGTCAAGGAGGCCTTAAGCCCAAGATCTTCCTGTCTGACCCTCCCTATGCTATGAGTACAGACATCTACTACTATGCGTGCAGTTGGTTGCTTTATTAACTGTTTAAAATATTGTTTCATCTCATTAGTGAATCACTAATAACTGCAGATGCTTTAGTTCTTCCTCCATTTGACCATGGACAAACCATGTCTGATTTCCAACCAAAGCACAGTTCTTGCTCAGAGCTAAGAGAGATGTGAGCCCTACCCAGGATTGCCTTCCATGGAGAAAGTATTTCTCATATCTGTGTTGCTTTTGTTTTGTTTTATTTTTTCCTGAAAAGTATCTTTTTTTTTAATCTGTCATTTGTTGCAACCTGAAAAGTATCTTAATAGTTTCTCCTATTTTAAATTGTTTTCCTGTTGCTATCACAAAAAATCCTCCTACAAAAGAAACTAAAGGGGCAAAAGATTTGTCTGAGTCACATTTCCAGGTCATAGTGCCACCACTACTGAAAAGTCCAGATAGTAGCTAGTCTCACTACAACCAAGATCAGAGAGCAATAAAAATAACGCATGTATGCTAGTGCTCAGCTAGCTTGCTCTTACAGAAGGCCTTGACTAGGGAATAGTGCCACCCACGGTGTGCAGATCTCCCACCTCAATTTACATAATCAAGAAAATCCTCCACAGACACATTCACAGGCAAACCTAATCTGGACAAACCTTTTTGAGATTTCCTTTCCAGGTGGCTCTAAACTGTGTCAAATTAACAATGAAAAGGAACCATCATACACCCACCCCAACTGCATGGATAACTAACACAAAGATGGACTTTAAGGATTTAAAAAATGTAAATGTAGTAGTCCACATGATAACTCTAAGACCTGTATAAATTGCTATTCCAGGACATTTGTTTTACAGCCATCTGTCTTGGGGTGTTAGTACCTTGAGTTATGGAAATTCACAGGATGTTTGTTCATAACCTATTTCACTTTCTTCTGGTTACCATAGTGGGGTATGCTCGAAGCAAACGTGAAGTAGTGGTTTCAAGCCATGCCCTGTAAGGTACTAATGACATCTTGCCTTTTTTTTTGGTATAAAGTCACCTGAAGTCAATTAGCCGCATATCAGCCTTACTATTAAAGGGCGAATCAGAGGCAGGGGATGTGTCTGGATGAAAGAGAATATTAAAGACCCGTGTAGGATTCAAAAATGAAAATCAAATATGTGTTTGCTGTTTTATTTGGGAAAAAAGTTGAGAAACAAGCTAGAGCGGGGTGCTCTGCCGTAGCAAAGCTTGTTCTTCTGCCATCTTTTCTTCAGGAAGTATTCTAAGGAAGTGGAGTTTGGGGTGGGGGTGTTTGTTTTGGTTTTCTGGCATGGCTTCAGTTCATGGGATGTGATTATTCCAGGAAGACTATGACCTGAAGAGAGTGGTTGAGACCAAACCACTGGAGCTTAACTGCAAATTGGAAGGGCAGGCTGTGGTAGGCTACAGTACCACTCGACTGAGGGCTCATTTTTTTAAAATTATTTATTTATTTATTTTTGTTTTATGTGCATTGGCGTTTTGCCTGCATGCATGTCTGCGTGAGGGTGTCAGATCTTGAAGTTACAAACAGCCGTGAGCTGCCATGTTGGTGCTGGGAATTTGAACCCAGGTCCTCTGTAAGAGCAGTCAATGTTCTCAACTGCAGAGCCATTTCTCTACCTCCCTGAGGGCTCCCCCCCCCATCGTTGCTCGTCACCCTGATGTCACTGAATAGGTCCAGATCTGGAAGGTGAAGATTTTCAGCCCCCTGAGGACCAATGTAGGTGTCATAATCCTCTGTGTATTTTTCCAATAGTCCTAAAAGTGATGGGAAACCACCTTTACAGTAGGTTTCCTATAGGATCAATGTGGCCTTTAAGTAAGCATATTCCAGTGGTACAATCTCAAATGAAATACATAGTAGGAGTTTCTGCTTCATGAAGTTGGTGCTGACACACGCAATGCATAAGAAGAAAGGTAGTTAACTTCTTTAATTGTCCTTAAGGAAGTCTGATCTAGAACGGGGATCAGCAAAACTTTTCTGCAAAGCCAGATAGTAAATATTTCAGACTTGATGAACTAACAGACCAAATTGCAAATACTTATAGGTACTTAAGCAATTGGGGAAAACTACTGTCTTTGACCTGTTTGGCTGGAGGCAATGGGATGTCCCTGGAGAAGAGAGAAAGGGAAAGTTGACAGTGCTTAGTTGGTCACCCCCACAGGTCATCTCCCTAGCTCTAATTCACAAGTCCTGTCCCTCTGGTTCTCCTCCACATCTCCTGTGTGGTAAATAACACTCCCCTTACCATCAGCAGATGCTGTTCCAGTGGCCCTGAGACAGCTGGATTCCTGCGCCTGCCCATGAGGTAGATGGAAGAGAGACGAATTCCTAAAATCCATTGTTGAGCTAGGAACTGACTTTCACTGTGGAAGCAATACTTGCACCATATGTAGGTTGTGGTATTCCTGTTGGGAAGAAAGGAGATGGGATTTCTTTTTAAATACAAATAATTGATATTGGATTTTAAAAAAACTTAATAAATGTCTCCATTGCCTCTTTTTATTGATGGTGTTCGGTGGTCAAAATATAGTTGGTCTTCTTTCTTTTGCTAAGTACCATTTTTTTTACAGAAAAGGATAAGTAAATTCAAACATTTAAAAATATTTTTCTGAGAACATATTTCATTTTGGGCTATATAGAATTTACTTCCATGCCCTACTTGTGATCCATTAAATACATTTTAATACCAGGTTTAGGATAGCTTGACTCAATTATTTTGACACCAAGGAAACAATAAAAATTCTCATCCCTCTGCATCCTGCCTTTTTCTCAAATAGGTAGTTTTGTTGGGAAAATACCCAGCTAAAAGCACAAGAGGTTAAACTTCCGTTAGAGAGACTATTTCCCAAACTCTATCAGAGAAGAGGACTCCCATTCGAGAAGCTTCTGTTCATTGGTTTTGGGATCCCTACAATAATCCTGGGAATAGCCACAGGTCAGGAACTGGGTATTTGTAGGACATATCAACTAATCCTCCCCATTCAAGCTCCCCATTCAAGTACTTTAGAATGAAGCACACTAGCTTAAAAAAAAAAAAAGATGTGGAGTATAGAAAGGGGAGCCATTCCCAGAGCCCATAGCTGTACATCAAAGAAAAATGATCATTGTGGCCAACATCATCATCACAGCATGCTCTCCTTCTGCACAGCATCTACCAGCATCACAGCACGCCTTCTGCACAGCATCTACCAGCGTTTATTCCAAGCATTTTCCATGCATTAACTCAGTTTAGTACTAGCAATTCTGAAGAGAGATTTCTTTTCACTAGCAGTTTGTTCCTTGGCTCCATTGCTTCTGGGTCTCCGTAGGGTGATGCAGAATATAGTGGGGCTTGCCATGGAACAACATAGTTCACTTCATCAGGTACAAAAGCAACAGGAAGACTGGGAAGGATCTGGAACAAGTTACAGCTGCCAAAGAAATACAACTACATACACACACAAGCATAGTGGTCTCCTTCCTCGAAATAAATTCCATATTTGAGTTCCCATCTCTTCCCATGATGTCATTAAATTATTAATCCATGAGTAGATTAATACATAGGCTAGGTCCAAGCCCTCATAATCCATTTACACCAAGCCTTTGACAAATGAGCCTTTTGGGCAGGAACACTTCTTATCTGAACTATAAAATAGGCTGTAGCTCTCAGACGAAGGAACTGAAGCATAAGAGTTCAGACCTCCCATGACGTAGAGCTTTAGATTTATTGCCACTGAACACACCAAGCAAAGGTGTGGCATTGTTTCCCAACACTATTTGGCCATTTTTGTTTTGTTTTGAGACAGGGTCTATTATGTAACTCCAGCTGTCCTGAAATTCGCTATGTAGCCTGGCCTCAAACTCACAGATGACACTATCTCCCAAGTGCTGGGGTTAAAGTGGTGGAGCGCTATGCCCCACCTCCATCAGCATGTTTTTGACTGAGCAGCCCACCCTTGTATAAAGCACCACTTCTAAGTTGGACCTATAATGCATCTTCATGGTCCCCTTTGTTTCTACATCACGTGTTCCTCATTACAGTCCAGTGGGAAACTTAAACATTTTAAATCCTAATCCATACCTGGTATTTGGTCATTTAAAATCATGTGAAAAATTAGAAAAATAGGGTGGAGAGTAGGGGTGATAAGAATCATAGAAGAAATGAGGCCGAGGAGAGTTGATTAGTTACCTGACTAATAGACAGACTTGCTTACTTGGACTTGAGGAAGAGGGAGGAACCTCCATAACTCTTTGAGGCTTCGATAAATTTTGCAGCCTAGTAAATGGGCCCATAAACATGCACAGTCTTACAAACCCCTGACAAATGCCCAGATTATAGCCTGAAAGCATTTTGAACTTGATGGGGACTCTCCACATCCTGTTTGATGAAAGACAAATTAGGAAAAATCCTCTGACAGTCAAGAGACAAGGCCTTTAAGAGTCCTTGCCCAATCACAAAGAGGAAAAAGTAAAGCACTTAACTAAAGTCCAATCAAATCAATCAAGCCAAAGGCTTTTGGTTATGTAGTGGGGGGTGGGGTGCGGCTGGTTTGTCTTTCACATAGAGGTTTCCTGGGGTACTAGTGTTAATAAGGGAATTTGTGTTTTCTACTGATGATTGCATTATCATCTCAGACGGGACAGCAAAAGCCCTCAGAGGTTGGAGAAAGAAAGTCAGTTACATATTCTCACCAATCAAGCCTGAAATGATTTCAGAGATATTAGGTCATTTGCCATTTGCTATGAGGTCTGCCCTAAAGCTCCTAAAGCTTGTTGAAGGACATGCTCAAGTGGGCCATTTCCTCTTCCCTCTTTGATATTGCCAAGGAGGAGGGAGAGTGCTTTGGCAGCTACTAAGATATTACAAAGGGAGCCAGTATTCTCTGGGTTTGCTTTCTGCTTGCGTGATCTGTCTTTTGAGGAGGGTTTCAAATTCAAGCTTACTATGCCAGACTAGTTGAAATCTTGTCCTGGTTATTGGAAATTAACAAAGCAGCAGAATATTTCTGTGAGTTATTCTTATTAGATGATCTTTTTTCCCCTCTAGCTTTGCCATAAAATACTTTTAATTTGATTCATATGAATTGGATTGTTGCAGTTAACTTGAACTATTAGAAAAATTTGTCTTGTAAAGTTAAACAAATGTCTGCATAACACCATAACCATGTCTATAAAGCTGAACTGAAGGTTGTAGAAAATAAAAAAAATAGCCGGGCGGTGGCACACGCCTTTAATCCCAGCACTTGGGAGGCAGAGGCAGGCGGATCGCATGAGAGTTCGAGGCCAGCCTGGTCTACAAGAGCTAGTTCCAGGACAGGCTCCAAAGCCACAGAGAAACCCTGTCTCAAAAAACCAAAAAAAAAAAAGGAAAAAAAATTTTAAAAAATGCAAGTAATCGGGGGGGGGGGGCAGTTTCAAACATTAACACCCAATCTGGCTTTAGAGGTAAAAGTAAATATTTTTAAAACACCTATACCCATTTAGCTCCCACTTTATCTTAGGAATTAAAGGCACAGTGACATAGACCACCTCTTTCTGCTTTGCTTAGAAACATGAACAAGAATTCTCATTGTCACCCTGCCCCGATTTTAGCATAGTTTTGAAAAATAAAAAGAATAACCATGATGCCACCATCATCTTCCTTGCTTTGAACCATCTGTTTCTCAGGCCCTCATTTCTCAAGCCAGGGTTGCACAAATCATCTGTGACTTTAATTTTAGCTGTTTCATATAGTTTAGGCATTTTATGTGCCAAGGCCTGTTTTACATGTGCCTCGGCTAACCCTTCGCCTGACTCCATGATCTAAGCAGTAGTTGTATTTGTTGCTTTTCTTCTGCTATGGTAAAATAACCCAGTTAAACACAACTTGGAGAGGGAGGGGCTTATTTTAGCACACAGTTGCAGAATCCAGCCAATCCTGTTGGAGAAGCGATAGTGGCAGGAGCTTGAATCACCAGTCTGCATCTGCAGTCAGGGAGCAGGAGATGGGAGCTGCCATTCTCTCCCTTTCTTGTTTTATTCCGTACAGGATCCCCGCCCATGAAATGGTGTCGCCTGCCTTTAAGTGGCCCACCCTCCTCACCGGCATGCTCAAATCCAAGGCGCTTTTCCTAGGCAGTTCTAGGCACTGCCAAGACAACTGAAACCATCTCACTTGTATTTCCCTGAGATGACCCATGAGAAAGGAGGAAGCAAAGTCAAGTATCCAGAGTGACGCAAGGTTGCGTTGCAAGCAATGCATTAGAGAGACAGGATCCAGTCTCCACTCTGTGTCAGGTATCAAGTACAAAGGTGAAGCCAATGTCCTCGGGTGGGATGTTCTGGATCAGAGATTAGAACTGCACCCAGTTCTACAGCTTCTCCTCTTGCCAACTATGCTGATTGATTTCCAACATTTCTTCAGTAGGGTTGAAATTCTACTGTGAGCGTCCACTGTAACAAGCTTCATTCATTGTTCTTGAAAAAATTGATCAGAGCCTTCAGGTAAATGACTGCATTTGGAGAGCTAGGTGAGACCAAAGATGGCCGGAGGCTAATAGGTTAGAGATTCTCAAATTTAGTCTCAGGACCGTTTTACAGTTAGGAAATATTTGAAAGATCTCAAGATCTTGTAGTTTTGTGGTTATCCCTTTGTTATCTCCATTAATGTCCGGGCCTCTGTCTTTCCTTTATGTCATTACATGCATTGTTTTGTAATGGCAATTGAAAATTAGAGGGACATAAAAATAGCCCGAGCAGAAGGATGCAGGACTGGCCACGTCAGTCCCCATGGCTATATTGTATTGTTAGTGAGTGTCCATGTAGCTTCCCATTCACTGTAAAATGGAAACCTGTCTTTGAGACAAAGAAAAATTCAAGCCGCCCTCTTTTGTTTTTTAATCAACTGACTCAGAGTATTGTTGCTGTCAATCTGATCTATAAGTCTGAAGATTTTTATTCCTGCTCTAGAATATTATTAATTTGATCTGCTGCTTCAAGATTTCTCTGTGCCTGTTGAATTTGATTTGGCTCTGAAGATAATTCAATGAATAATTCTCACCTTTGGTGTTTCTTTTGTCTTAAATTTTATTTTGCTTGAATACTTTAGCAAATCAAACCCAATAGGGAAAATGAACGCTAGATCCTGACCAGGAGGACTTATCCCAGGAGCAGAAAGATGTTTTGTCATTTGAAAAGCAATCATTTTAATCCAATAATAACAGACTGAGAAAGAAAACTGCAGGATTATCTCTATAGGTATAAAAACATCAAGACCTCACTGGGTCTTTCAAAAAGATCCAACATCCAACTATGTCCAAAACCAACAAAACCTTCATCGAACTGAAGAAGAGCAACATGATTGTAGTCAATCGGGCTACCGTTGGATCAGTGGGTGTTTAAAGCAACAGAAATTTGTTGTCTCACAGTTCTGGAAGCCAAGAGTCCAAGATCAACGTGTAGACAGATAGGAATCTTTCCTCCCTGTCGGGCAGATAGCCTCCTTCGCTCTGCACCTTTGCATGGCCTGCATGCCTCTCTCATAGGGCCAACGAGGCAGATTCTTTTCCTTTCTTTCTTCTCCTTTCCAGAGCTGGGACTCGGCCCAAACTACATGTATTTTAAGCAAGGACTACACCTCTAAGCCAAATGCCCAGACGTCCTTTAACTTCCGTAGTTTAAGAAAGGGTTTTACTTACCCAGACTGGCCTTAAACTCACTCTGCATGCCAGCCTTGAACTTGTGATCCTCCTGCCTCAACCTACCAAGAATTTGCTGGCAGTACAGGCTCTGTAGTTCTACCAAACTCAGCTGACTCATCCTTTTTAAGGAAGTCTGTTCTATCAGATTAGCACCGACTCCTAACCTCATTTAATCCTTAGTTACCCCTTATCATATTGTCGTGTTGGTGGTTAGAGCTTCAGCATATTTTAGTGTTTTTATATTTCTTAAATTCTGGTAACTATGTCTCTTTGTTGAAAAACAGTTGAAATTCAAATGAAACTCAATATTAGTCATGGATCACTAACTTCAATTTGGACTTTTGACTTCCTTCCTTCCATAAGAGTTGAAGGTTAACCAAAATGCTTAAAATATGACTTGGCTTAGCTAGATATGTTTCTTCTCCCTTCTCCTTTTTTTGTTGGCTTCCTTTGTTTATGTTCCTACTATTGGAGGAAAGCCAAATGTCCAACCAGCCCAAAAGATAAATCAGTACTTTGAATTGAAATGCACCTTTACAGAAAATATTTCTTTTAAAAAAAATTCAGTGGGCAGAGGTGGTGGTAACGCACGGCTTTCATCCCAGCCTTGGGAGGTAGAAGAAGGCAGAACTCCAGGCTCCACTCATATAGACTTCCAGGCCAGCCAGAGCTGCTTAGTGAGACCTTAATCTGAAGGAAAGAAAAGAAAGAAAATGATCATGGAAGTGAAACATTTTGTCCCTATCTGAGATTAATCAGCAAACTGTAGATTATAGATAGAACATTTGCATATGCCCGATTCGACTTAGACTTTTTATTAACAGTAAAAGTGGTTTCCTTCATGGAGACATAAATAGAGAATCTTGTCAGTAACAACAGTCTTTAGTCTCAAGCTGATTCACATCGCAAAGGCAATCAGATGTTTTGGAGGATATGATTGCTTGCATTTTACGTCCTAAAACAGCAAGATTTAGATATAATTTAAATTTTATTAATATGACTGAAATTCTGTTTGCCCGTTGCTAGAAAATATATCCTTTAAGCTAAAACTGATGTGCAAGAGTTTGAGCCATAATATTAGCTTTGTAAGTGACAAGGACAATTACTCAATGTCTCTCAGTTAAAAATGCCAAAACAACGCCTCACATCAACCAAGTTATTTTACCGATACTTCTATATGAATATTTACAAGTATCTCCACCCTAAAGAGGTGAAACAGACCACACTGGCATTTGTATATTATAGGCTCATCATAAAGCTATGTGAAGATGAGGAAAGATGGTCTCTATAAAAAATACATTCTACTAATGGTACCATAACTGAAGCAAGTCCATGTTTATAAGCAAGCTTTTAGTAATTGATGACCTACTATGGTGGCTTAACTGGCCTTAGCTCACATTCCTTTTCATTTGTATGATAGGTCTAGCTTTTAGGATAGCAGTGGCTGTAGAATTGCACATGGAGCATAGACAGATACACAGCATTTTATGGCAGCCATGAGAGCAGGCAGGGACAAACATATTACGAACTGTTGTTCAAGTTCACTCTCAGGAAGACACAGATATGCCTTGCCTACTCACACACATTCGCTCTGCTCTGTGAAATTAACCCTTATTTTTCCATCTTCAACACTGTGTCCATTCAGAGTTGGTTTTAGTGATTTGCTTTGTTTTGTTCCCTTGCCTGACTCTGCCTCCCAAACACGGGGACTGAAGGTGTGTGCCACTATGCCTAGTCATTTTCTGTTGTTCTTGTGGCTTCTTTCTGCTTTACAAATACACACTGGACATCATCACACAAACCATGATCCACGCTGACATTCAGAGATTCAGAGATTTACTAGAGTAGCATAGGAAAACCCATAAACCATAGCTTTTCCTAAGTCAGCATGAAGTGTCAGGAAAAGGACTTCCTTAGTGTCATCAGTGACACCTTGATCATTAAGTTATAGCACTCCACTTTGTAATTGCTAATCATCTGGGCTTCTGTTCCATCGTGAGAGAGTCGCAACCATGAAATTAGAGGAAAGTGTGCTGACCAGTGCACACTGGCCTGCTAGGGCCGTTCTTCATATGCAATGATACAAATGTGTTACTAAAAATCTGTGCTGTGAGGATAGAACCGTGGTAGAAGGAAGCTGACTGATTAAGTTTTCTGTTCTGTAGTCTTCTGCTGATTTTATTGATGTACCTGCAGTCTTGTTCTCGGTCCTAATAAACAGAATTCAGCCCCCATGCATTGAATACCATTGCTTTCTCATCTCTGTCTGAATCTTCTTAGCACCCAGCTCTTTCAGCACAAACCCAAATCTTTGTATCTAGACTAATTCTTTTCATCTTTTATTTCCTAGAAAAATGTTCTCAAGGTCTCCAAATACCACATTTTTTTCCTGAAAGAACTATACAATAATTATGTTTATCTTTAAATTTGATTTGCGGTACACTTTTGAGCATAGAGATGGTCTTCACGCCATCATTCAAAAATGTGAAAAATAGGGGAAAAACTGAGTAAATGAAACGGTTGTATTATGATACTGCCTTATTATAGACAATTATGCAGCCTTTAAACATATGTCTTAAAAACACAGAAAATTAAAATCTGAATTCCTATAGCATGAAAAGCCTAATTTAGCTGTGATAAAATACTTTAAAATATGTGATTAAAAATAAAATATGTGCAAAATGAGGTTGGAGAGATGGCTGGATGGTTAAAAGCAATTGTTGCTTTTGTAGATGATCCAGATTTCTTCCCCAAACTCACATTGGGTTATGCAAAGTCACCTGTACTCCAGTTCTAGGGATCCATCCAATGCCCTCTTCTGGCCTCCACAGGCACCTGTACCCCTGTAATGCACATACAGACAAGCAGGCACACATACACAAATTAATAAATAAATGAATAAATAAAATTTAATCATAGTATATATGTACATGCATAACAAAAAAAAACAGTGAATTTTACCAGAATAAAATCCATGGAGCAAGGTATAGTGACTCACATTTGTAATCCAGAATTTGGGAGGCTGAAGTAGAAAGAGTTCTGCAAACTCAAGGCCAGCCTGGGTTACCTAGTATATCTTTCAGGACAACCTAGGCTATAGAGTACAATTTTATCTCCAAAAGAACAATAAGTAGTAATGGCAAGACAAATCAATCAGTCAAAGGGCTTGCTGTCCAAACATCGGGACCTGAGTTTTATTCCCAGAACCTACATTAAAAACAAAAAAACTAGATTTTGTGGTACACTTATAATTCCATCTCTGGAGAAGTAGAGACAGGCAGATCCCTGGCATATGCTGGCCAGGTAGCCTAGCCTAATCTGGGGGCCCCAAACCAATCAGAGACCCTGTCTCAATAAGCAAAATGGATGGCTACTGAGGAAGCAGATCCAAAGTTGACTTCTGACCTTCATGCACTCAAATATTTACATGCATGTAAATCTGCACACATTACCTGGCATGCATACCCACACACATTTAAAATAAAAAAAACTAATGAATCAGTGATAAGATCATGTTAAGCTTACATTTTCTTCATTGTTTCCAATTTTTCTAAATAAATGTTCCTTTTCTCATGCACAGACCTGCACATGGCATTCCAGATGAGACAGGACACACATGGAGTATGTAGGTCACAGACCTGCATATGGCATTCCAGATGAGATAGGACATACATAGAGCATGTGGGTCACAGACCTGCACATGGCATTCCAGATGAGATAGGACATATCTCATCTATGTAGGTCAAAGACCTGCACATGGCATACCAGATGACACACATGTAGTATGTGGGCCATAGACCTGCATATGTATTCCAAATAAGATAGGACACACATGGAGTATGTGGGCCTCAGACATTCACATGGCATTCCAGGTGAGAGGACACACATGGAGTATCTGGGCCATATCCCTATTTAATTTGTGCATTGGTTCATTTTAAAAATCAGAATTTGAGGTGGATGGTGGTGGCTCACACCTTTAATCCCAGCACTAGGGAGGCAGAGGCAGGCAGATCTCCATGAGGTCAGGCCAGAATGGTCTAGAGAGAGAGAAAAAAAAGAGAGGAAGAGAGAGAGTTAGTTCAAGGATAGCCAAGGCTACACAGAGAAACCCTATCTCCAAAAAAAAAAATCAGAACGTGAATAAAACATTTCATAATTTGAATTACCCATAGAGGATGCATTGGGACTAAGGTCTCTCTTTTTATTTCATAGTTTTTCCATCTCTTTTTTATTGTATTTGTCTTCTATGTTAGTTTAATTGGCTGGGGAGTGGTTGGTTGTCTCCTATAAGAATATAATATGTTCTGGGTACATTACATCATAGGAAAAAAAGAAGTCCCTGAATAACATGTCAATTTTGGGCTGGCAAGATGATTCAGTTGGTGTGGATGATGTCTAACATCCTGACTTTATTTCCCAGGACCCACAGACTCATATGGCAGAAAGAGAGGACAGACTCCTGAAAGTTGTCCCCTGACCTCCACATATGCACCATGGTACACAACCCCCCAACCACACTCATGAGCCTAAATTCACACACACAAATTAATAAGTGTAATTTTAAAAACTTGAAAAATATCAAGTGGGTGAGACTAGATATAATGAAAAGAAGAAACAATGACCAGTATCAGAGAAGATGTTTTAAAGGGGGGGGGGAGGGAATTTGTTGTTCCTTAAAAAGTTAAATGCAAGTTTGTCATATTACCTGACAGTACAACTCCTGGACATGTGTCTAAAGGAGATAAAAATATGTCTACACTGAGCAGGAAATATAGAACAGAATTATTCAGATTGAACAAGATGTGGAAATCAATATTTATCAAGGGATAAATGAATTTAAAATGTGGTATATTCATTTAGTTGAATATACATGGGTAAGAGGAAGTAATGACTCAGAGATGCATGCAGTAACAGAGATGAGTCTCGGGAGATGCTAAGGGCAAGCGGCAGATAGGATAGGAAAGACTGCAGCTTCTCACATTCACTTTATGTCCAGGGAGCCTAATCGAGGGACAGAAAGGGGCTTAAATTCCTAGCAGTTTGGAGCTAGGAATTTGCAAGCAGTTTTCAAGTAGTCAGATGAGACCTCTAAAATGAAAGAAATATTTTAAAACTAAATTTGTGATGATTGTATGCCTTTAAATTCACTAAAATCACCACTCATCCATGCATTTAAAAAAAATGGGTGAATTTATGGTATGTAAATTACCTAATAAAACTGTCAAAAATTTGAAAAGAATATTTTCTAGGAGACTCAGCCTTATGAAAAGCTGTCTGTCACTTACTCTATATTCCTATTATTTCCTTTGGAAACTGTTTGAAAACTTGGCTGACATTCATGCTGAACAAACAGTCATCAGTTTATTTTAACTGTAGCAAAGACAATATTGCAGAAGTCAACTACTACTTCCTATTTTCCTATCTGCATGCCTCTTGTGGGACCAAGAACAAGAAAGGGGCCATTTCATCGGTGTATGTACCAGAAATGTTCACTCAAATGGGATGTCTTGGTCGCTACTCACTATGGCTGTCATGGAGCATTAAGATACCTGGATGACTGTTACTCATTCTTCCCTGAGGTTTTACAATTTGAAAAAATTCAACCTTGAGCACAAACATGAAACATATGATTTTGTTTTAGAAAACATTTGCCACCCCTCCGATTAGGAGCACTTATGATAGGACCAACTCCTGGATAATATATTCAAGAAAACATACACACACACACACACACACACACATATATATATATATAGAGAGAGAGAGAGAGAGAGATTTGAAAATCCTGCATACGTATATCTAAGAAAACACATTTCTATTGACCAAAGACTTTGATGACTGAAACATTTGCTATGAGATTTCTAAATAAAGATTTTTTTTCTCCTTAAATTTCTGTTTCATTTTATGTCTTCACTTTGATCTGAGCAACACACAGAAACTTATAAATAACAATGTTCAGTATCGATTGACAAACTCATATTTCTTCTAGTTTGTAACTTTTGCACAGCATCAATCCATCCCTCTTTGGGGGCCAATTTTAGCACTCTTTTATGGTTTGTCAATCCTTTTATTCTATAACTGATCCGGTATTATTTACTGCCGGATCAGTTAGAACTGATGTGTCAAGACAGTTCTCTGTCATTGTAGCAAATGCCTGAAATAAATCAACGTGTTCAGAGGAAATGTTTGCTTTGTCTCACAGTTTTCAAGCTGTGGTCCATGACTGTGGGCACTGTTGCTTTGGGTCTATTTGTACTCTTTATGCCAAAAATACGCGACTAAGTAAAGGGATTTATTCGATGACTAGACAACAAGAGAGAAAGAAAGAGGAATAGGCCAGATATCCATCATTCTGTTTGAAGCCCTGTGATCCATAGACCCCCAACGCTTAATTGTGGGACCTGGATAGGAGAGGGGAGAAACACTGCCACCCAGATAAAGCAGGATCACTGCGATCATGCTTCATGATAAACACTGCAATTATGAACACACAGCAATGGATAACTACGTAAGATTGGCTCCCTCCAACATTCTGCATGAATAGAGAAAGTGCCCATGAAGCTACATCACTTCCCTGAGATGCTATTGGTTCTTAATGGTTGCTGCTGTGGGAGAGGTACCATTTTCTTTCGTAGCACAGCTCCTGGGAGACTGGTAGGAGGAAGAAAGGGTTCATAGGGAAAGTAAGGGGTGACAGAGTAATGAGATGGTAATTATAATTGTGACCTTGAATATATGTATTAAATTATTTTAAAAGTTTAAAGATCCATAATCTTCCAATAGTTACCACTTTAAAAGCAAGACTTATACATGGGCCTCTCAGGACTTTTAAGAACTAATGGAGTTCCTGCATTGCAGTCATCTTGGGGATTGACTGGTCAGGCTTAGGATAACTCTAGATAATTTTATTAGATGGAAGGGTCTCCACCAGTGTTCTCTTCTTGATCATAACTGTAAGGGAATTTGGATTATTGTGTCAAACTGTGTTGGCTCTGTGGGATTTTGATTTTTAGGAATTTTTCCCTGGTATTGACTGATTCATTCCTTGAGCCAGGAATTTACTGAAAGTGAAAATCTACCATCGTGCCATGTACCAGAAATATAAATATGAAAGACATCTCTGCCTCAATATTTCATCAATTGACACTGAACATTGTATAGTGGAAAGGAAGTAACGGAGGCATATAGCAGGCTGGAAAAAGAGTCCTGATGATTTCCTCTGTGGCCTTCTAACTAAACCTTGATGAAATAATCCAACTGGAGAAGGGATAAAAGATTTGGGCAGCAAAAGAAAATCTGGATAAAGTAGGAGATATACAAAAGAATATATTGAAGCCGGGTATAGTGGCACATATCTTTAATCCCAGCCCTTGGGAGGCAGAAGCAGGAGAATCTGTGTGATGTGGGATTCCCCTCTGTATGCTGGGAATATCATTGGCTAATAAAGGAACTGCTTTGGGCCTATAGCAGAGCTACAGGGAAACAGAGCTAGGTGGGAAAACTAAACTGAATGCTGGGAGAAAGGAGGTAGAGTCAGAGAGAAGCCATGTAGCCCTGCCAGAGCCAGACACCAGAACTTTAGCTGGTAAGCCACAGCCACGTGGTGATACACAGATTAATAGAAATGGGTTAAATTAATATGTAAGAGTTAGCCAATAAGAAGCTAGAGCTAGTGGGCCAAGCAATGTTTTAATTAATATAGTTTCTGTGTGATTATTTCAGGGCTAAGCAACCAGGAACTAACTAGAGGCCTCCTTGCAACATCTCTGTGAGTTTGAGGCTAGCCTGATCTATATAGAGAGTTCCAGAATAGCCATGGCAACATAGGAGACTCTCTCTAAAAACAAAACAAGGAAGGAGGGAGGTTGGGAGGGAGGAGGAGAGTGAAGAGGAGAGAAGGGGAAGGGAGGGGAAGGGAGAGGAGGGGAGGGGAAGAGAGGAGAGAAGAGGAGAAGAGAGGAGAGGAGAGAAGAAAAGGGGAGTGGGATTGGAAGTATTGAAATCCTAAATTCATTGGAGAGTGGGCCTTGTGATGGAGAGAACTTCTGTGGATTGTGTACACTCTGGTTCCTCTTTATCTGCAATGCGGAACAGAGCTTTGGAGTAATTAGATAGAATTAGGTTCAAATAAACTAGAAAAGAAATGAAATTACCTTAATTATTTTAACAACCACAATAAAAAAGAAGTTAGAGTGTATGAAGCTGCCACACAAGTAAAATTAAAAATGTAATATATGAATGTAGGTCAAGAAAAACATTAGTTTTTATTATAACGGCATTATTCAAAAGAAGAGGAGAGGAGAGGGAAAGAAAGGAAAGGAGGAGTAGAAAGTATTTCACAGTCGTTACAAAATTATTTTAAATTAAAATAAAAAACACAAGACTCAGTTGCAATTTAAAGAAAAACAACCCCCTACACACACACATAATACTGATGGTCCAATCTCATTTGTAGTTAATTTGCCATGAAAGGCACCTGTTGACCAGCATTTGGGTGTTGGTCAGGAAAAAACAAGACATGTGCCAAACTGTAATTAGGTAAAAAATGTCCTAGACAGATGGCCATTTTGGCACAATTGATATAAACAATGTATGAATTGATGTGAACTGCTTTAACACATTATTTCTCTCTTCCAAGAAACTTAATGTAGACCCCGTGTGACTCCTGTTTATCAGCTCATCAGTAATTACAGGTCTAAATTAATCACTTGGTTTATCGCTGGCTAATTACTCGGACTGGCCCCACTAGGTACTTCAGCAACAAGGAAACAGTTTAGCTAAACCATATTAGCTAAAACTTCCAAGTCCACAATAAAAGAAATGGAGTGATAAATCTCCGTTTTGAACCTTCCACACAGTTAATACAGCAATGTAAGAAATGAATCCCTGCCAGGTTTTGTGGCATACATGTAGAATCCCAGCATTCTCATGCAAAGGAGAGTCTGAAGTAAGAAACCAGCCTCTTCCCAGTAACAGGTGTAACAGGTTCGGGGCCAGCTAGGGCTGCACAGGGAAAACTGGCCTCCAAAGAAAACAAAATGACAGTTTTTCACAGGCCATTGAAACTAATTCATCACTAACCCTGGTTAGCGTTAGTCAATCAACTGTGTAATATTCCTGAACAAATGCATTGAATTTTGAATGAATGAGAAATTTGTTCATCATCGTAACATGCTTTAAGACCCTGAGAGGAAAAGGACATTCGGGTGCATTAGCCTGCATATTTGTTCTAGTGATTACATGTTTTCTCTTAGCTTATGCCTGTATTTGACAGATGGTTTTAGAAGGCAGAAATCAGTGGTTTCCTGGTACCTTGAACACCTTAGTCTCTCCGGCATAAATTACGTGCAAAAGCATTGACTCTGCAATCATCCCACAAACTAATATGGTTAGATGAGACGATATCTGGGTTCTATTTGTCATATTGGACTGTGATTTAGTTTATGTTTGGTTAATGACAGTACTTGGGATCAGAGTTAAGAATGCAGAAGTAAACTGATTGATGTCAAACTTCCCCCCCCCCCCCAAAGCACAGCCAGGTCTATGAGAATGCTTGAATAGCGTGCCTAGCATTTAAGATGTTCAATGATTGGGCTTTAGGTCATCTCAAAGCCCGGGCTGGTCAAGGAGATTTCACACGAGAGGGTAAAGTTTGGACAAGATGGAAAAATTAGAGAAGGCTATACCCACATAATAAGAGAGGTTTTGTCCTTGCCCTTTTTGCCCTTGACCTCTAGGTCAGGCAAAAGCTAAAGGTGTATTTGACTTATTCTCTGCTTATGTTGTTTGTGGCTTTACTTCCTATGTGTGAATTTGCCCCTCCCCCTTTTTTTCCTCCTTTTAATTTCACCCTTGTCAAAGTCTCTGATGGATTGGTGGCAAACAAAATGTCTAATTTAGTTCATTTTCCTTGAGTTGTAGTATTTCTGGGGAAAGCCTTGAGTAAGCAGAGCACGGTGCACACTGCTAGATCCTGAAGTAGGAATAAGTTGTCTTGTACGTGGAGATTGCTTAGTTTAGTGACTAGAGACTGTGAAGACTCCACTCCCTTTTCAAAAGCTTCGGAAGTCCCGCATCCTGCCAAATGTGGAATACTCCAAGCAGCTAAGCAGAAATGAGAGAAAAGCGTGTGATTCTTTCACCAATTAAGTGATTGTAGTTATGACTGACAATTCTATTGTCTAACACTAAAACATTTAACAAGCTTTGAAATTTCCAAATAGAAATAACACAGCCTTACTAGCTGTTTTCGTTTATGCTTTTTTGTTTTTTGTGCATGTGGCCGTGTTGTCAAAACAGCAGCGTTTTCTTAGCTTAGATATGTTGCTTATTTTTTCATCTTTTCTTGGAATAATAATGGAAATATTTTTTAACCTCTTATCCCAGTCTGAACAATCACACACTGCTAAGGGTCACTAAAATGAGTAAGCATGTGGTTGAGATCTGGGAGATAAACAGACGGGAAGAAAGTTCTCTTACCTGCAATGTGCAGTCACAAGAAGATTTATACTTAATATTTCATATGCAGTTGAATCGTATTTTTAACCGTACCATCTTATCAGTGCTTTGTCAAAAGTTTCATACTAGAATTCTAAATAGACCATAAGACGTTGACTCTTTTTGTCACAAGTTATCTGTGACTTTTTAATGTATTTTATTTCCTGCCACCTTCAGAAAGCAAACAGATAAAATGGAAAAGTTATAGGTAGGAAAGATGTGTGGAAAGAGCATACCACTGGTCACCACCACTGGGAAAGCTGAAAACATCTTTTTCAGTTAATTTAAAAGAGATATATTGGAAACAATGTCTCCGGATTAAGTAAGAATGGAAGAGAGGCAACTAACAAGGGTTAAAAATAAAAGAGATCTGCCCTTCTTAAGGAACCTTAAGAACAGGACTCAGTAAGTGACTGCCCCAAGGGCAAGCTTTCTAGGAAAAAAGGGGGCATTAGCTCATTATAAAGATAATTATTCCTCCCATCTCTTAAATGTGGATGCTGGTGAATAGGCCTCCCTAAAAGTGTGTGTTGGGGGGGTCACTCTTCCTGGTGATTGACAGGCTCAACTGCATTAGATTAACTCTTCTGTTTGGGGTATTTTAGAATGTTCCCTCTCCACCCAAGGCCAGAGGTAGATTTCATGCTTTCAGCCAGGAGGAAATAGCTTTGCCTTCCGAATGGGCCTCAGCAGAGCCCTGATCAAGGCTACTGTATCTTTTCCCTGCTCTGAAGATATAAGAGTACTATTATGTAGAACATAGGCTGAAACTGGGGAAGAGGTATAATCTGTTTCCACCCTGAAAATCCAGGACCCAGTTCCAAAGCTGTTTATCAGCAGGGGTTGGTATGTGGACTAGGGTTTGGGTCTCATGTACGTCTTCCATGCAAGGGTGCTGAACAAAGAAGAGACAAGAAACCAGAGTTTCCTTCTTGCCTTCGTGGAGAACCAAGGACATTTCTGGAACTGTACCTTTTGGGGTTCCTTCCCCTAAACTGCCTAATCAGTTCCTATCTCCTGTCTTCATCAATAAGACCAATCAGAACTTTTTATTGAACAAACCAAGAACTGCCTGGAATGTGCTGGATTTACCTCTGACCTCCAAGGAATTCATTGCCTTCAATACAAATTACATTTAGAGCTCTCTAAAATCACAGGAAACAGTATGCTTTCTGAAACAAGGAATCTGTGCTCTTATTGTAAACCCCTGACTTCTGATACCACGAAGTCTTCGCCCTTTTCAGTCATCAGTTAATTCTTTCTGGCATGAAAACTTGGGACTTCCAGAACTACTGAGATGCCATGGCAGAAACTGATTTTTATTATTGTTGACTGCTCATGCTGACGTTAGAAACATGGTTGTTTGCTGGTTGAATTTAGGGATAGTCTATCTTTGTGTTACAGTATATTTGAACAAAGACAATCAGTGATTTTATCCAGCACTATGGTGTTACTCCTTTAAATGTTTCCTCTCAATATTATTTACTTAATACAAATTATTCCTATTCTAATGAAAAATGAATCTAATGCCCCCCAAATTCTAGTCCCCAAATATGTAATATAAGACCTATTGATTTCCTCTTTCCAAATCTCCAAGATCTCTAAAAAGTTTTAATTAGATATTTTAAGATTTTAACACTTGATAAGTGTTGGGAGAAAATTATCATTCATTTTCATACTCTATATAGCTACTGATGGCTTTTTTCTTAACTTAATGTCTAAAAGCAAGCAATATTTATATTTGGAAAATGACAAGCTTGACCCGACTGACTTCAACTGACTGACGAGATCACTAATTGGTCTGGGATGTGAAGAATTGCCTGCTGAGTGTTTGGATTAATCCAAGCACTTAGGTGTAAAAGTAATTCCCTGGTGTCCTTCAGTGCAACTGATTTTAAAAGCCTCTGAAGATTTTGATGTTGAAGTAATTCTCCACCACTTTTAAGTGTTGCTGATAAAAACAAATGACAAAAACCAGAACCTTCCTCTAACCAACTGCAATAGTTTCGCATCTTGACTTTGTCTCCCATCCCTGCTTAACTTCCCAAACTAGACATGATTATATCCGATCAAGGTGGTAGAGCCAGAGATGATCTCAGGAGTCTCCATCAATTGGAAGCTGTATTTAAATTCTGAGGAAAGGTTATTGATGATTTGGGGTTTTTATTGTTTAATGGTGATACTGTTCCATAACTGCGTTTATCCCCCTTGTAAAAGGGGAACATTATCTAATTCTCTTTCTGTGTTAACAGCACTTGATGTCCACTGTCTACAACCATTTGTTCCATGTTAGTTTAGATGCCCTAATTTTTTATTACCTACAATATTGCTATCCACAGAATTTATGAATTTTAATGTTTTAATCACTTTAATATTTCTTTTTATTAATACTCAGATTTCTTCCTTCAAACCAGTGGGTGCCTCCTCCAGTTTCATGCTAAGTTGTATGGACATAGATGTAGTTTAAAATCTTCTTTGTTTTTTCATACATTATGATTTTATGACAACCCCCTCCCCATCAGCTTTCAAGAAAATACTGTTATTCGTAGACTTATACTCTTAACACCAGGTTGTGGTCACTAGCAACCTGGCCAGTGCTTCAAAGCCTTTATAGCACATGAAGGGTTTTTTTAAAGTTTATATTTTCCTATTCTGATTTATGTATTAATTCAAGGATTGCCTCTTTGGTCACATGTGTACCACTTTGCTTTTAAAACTCATTTTCCCCAGGAATGGTTTAATGTAGCTTACACGTCACAAGTTATTCATGGGCGCCATGAAACTCCTTGTATTTAGAAGACAGCACTGCAGACCATATTGCAATATTTTGTGCTAGCATTTTATAGGTTTCATATTTTACATATTGTATATGAATTGGCATTTTTAGTTCAATTTCTTCTGAAAATCTTGAGAAAATATGCCTTTGCGCTTGAAAATCCACCAGAGTTTTGTGACGATGAAAACACATTAGCAAATCAGAGCCCACTGGCTTATTCGCCACCACTTTTCTAATTAGGGTGTGAAATTTTAATGTTTTGGAGTCTGATTAACTGATATAGCTATGTCATGGTGCTCATACCAATTTCTGTCTTGATGGGCATTGCAATATAAAGGGGAAAAACAGCAAATAGACAAGACAAAAAGAAAAGGAAAACAAAGAGTCATCACCCCCATGCCAACTTGACTTAGCACCTGAGAAAATGTGGCAGCCATGTTCCAGGTTCTACAGGGTCAAGTAAGATTTACAAATTATTAGCTTATCTTTCCTCTAAGGGCAAAGGTGTGGGGGTGCAGGTGTAGATAAAGCTGAGCCTGGATGTCTGCACCAAAGAAGATAAACCCTTAAAACAAATTGTTCAACTTGTGGAGAAAAAATAGGCTCTTCTAGCATATACTTCAGATGTTTCTTGTAACAGACCAGAATCATGATAAATGTTTGTTGACTAGTTCTTCTCTTCTTTTCCCCCACTCCCCAAATAAAGTTTTATGTAACTTTTAAGTCAAGCCCCATTTCTATAATAAGAGCGCCTGTGGATATACTTATGCACATAAATTTTCATATTTGTATCCATAAAAGCATATGGGAAACACAATAACACAACTAGCAAGTGGTTCCCTCTCAAGAGCAATTCTCCTAAGAGGGAGAAAGGGTAAGATGAGAAGTTTACATATTCTACTTTTTCTTGTTTTAGGTTTCAATTTTTATACCTATGTAGTTTAAAAATATATATAAATTTGAAAATAATTTTAAAAATTGAATTATCTTTGTGCTGGTTTTTATTACAAAAACACCCTGAAAAGAAACATACACAGAAGGTAATCGTATAAAATTATTCAAAGACATATTTACATAAATATGTAATTTTATAATTACATTTTCCTAAATTATCTTCTCTATTGGTGAGACAAGTCAATGAAATTCTGCCACTACAGAACCATTTCTGTTCTAAAATTCACTAAGATTTTATTTTTAATTATGTGTATATGTGTGTTCCTGTATGGCAGTTTCTGTACATGCATGCAGTGCTCACCGAGGCCAGAAGAGGGCACCGGATCCCTGAAATTGAAGCTATAGAGATTTAGCTGCCTGATTCTGGGTGCTAGGAACCAAACCAAGGTTGTTTGGAAGAACACCAATCATTCTTTTTTTTTTTTTTTTTGAGCTCTACATTTTTCTCTGCTTCCATCCCTGCCTCTCCCCTCCCCTTCAACCCTTTCCCATGGTCCCCATGTTCCCAATTTACTTAGGAGATCTTATATTTTCCTACTTCCCATGTAGATTAGATCCATGTATATCTCTCTTAGGGTCCTCATTGTTGTCTAGGTTATCTGGGATTGTGGTTTGTAGGCTGGTTTTCTTTGCTTTATGTTTAAAAACCACCTATGAGTGAGTCCATGTTATAATTGTCTTTCTGTGTCTGGGTTACCTCACTCAAAATGATGTTTTCTAGCTCCATCCATTTGCCTGCAAATTTCAAGATGTCGTTATTTTTTCCTGCTGTATAGTACTCCATTGTGTAAATGTACCACATTTTCCTTATCCATTCTTCAGTGGAAGGGCATTTAGGTTGTTTCCAGGTTCTGGCTATGACAAACAATGCTGCTACGAACATGGTTGAGCACATGTCCTTGTGGCACAATTGAGCATCCTTTGGATATATACCCAAAAGTGGTATTGCTAGGTCTTAAGAAAGGTTGTTTCCTAATTTTCTGAGAAATCGCCATACTGATATCCAAAGGGGCTGTACCAGCTTGCACTCCCACCAGCAATGCAGGAATGTTCCCTTTACCCCACAACCTCTCCAGCATAAGTTGTCATCAGTGTTTTTGATCTTGGCCATTCTTACAGGTATAAGACGGAATCTCAGGGTTGTTTTGATTTGCATTTCTCTGATGACTAAGGAGGTTGAGCATTTTCATAAGTGTCTTTCAGTCATTTTAGATTCCTCTGTTGAGAGTTCTCTGTTTAGGTCTGTACTCCATGTTTTATTGGATTATTTGTTCTTTTGATGACCAATTTCTTGAGTTCTTTGTATATTTTGGAGATCAGACCTCTGTCTGATGTGGGGTTGTTGAAGATCTTTTCCCGTTCTGCAGGCTGTAGTTTTGTCTTGTTGACCATGTCCTTTGTTTTACAGAAGCTTTTCAGTTTCAGGAGGTCCCATTTATTAATTGTTTCTCTCAGTGTCTGTGCTACTGGGGTTATATTTAGGAAGTGATCTTCTGTGCCAATGTGTTCAAGTGTACTTCCCACTTTCTCTTCTATGAGGTTCAGTGTGGCTGGCTTTATGTTGAGGTCTTTGATCCATTTGGACTTGAATTTTGTGCATGGTGATAGATTTGGAGCTATTTTCATTCTTCTACAAGTTGATATCCAGTTATACTAACACCATTTGTTAAACATGCTTTCTTTTTTCCATTTAATATTTTTTGTTTTGTTTTCAAAAATCAGGTGTTCAGGGGTGTGTGGATTAATATCCGGGGCTTTGATTTGGTTCCATTGGTCCTCCTGTCTGTTCTTATGCCAATACCAGACTGTTTTCAGTACTGTAGCTCGGTAGTAGAGTTTGAAGTCAGATACCAAGCATTCTTAATCCCTGAGCCAGCTCTTCCCAAAAACCATTTTTATGTTAATAAGTTCCCTACTTTTACATAGAAAAAGAATAAGATTAAAGTAAACCAAAAAGTACAAATTTAGTTCTTGCAAGTGGTTCTGAAACATCTATCTGCTATCACATTCAGACTTGCCTACCACAGGAATACTGTCCCTTTTCATTTTAGTATTTCCCCCATCTCTCTTTGGGTAGAATGTTCGTGTTTATACTATCAACAACCAGCTGTTCCTAGAGGACTCAGTTGATCTTGCAGGTGTTTACTTGTAGTCCCCACCCACCAGTATCCACACAATGGGCATTAGGTAAATTGCTTCTAAACATCTTTGTGTGTGTGTACATGTTCTTATATGTACATGTGTATGTGAGTAAATGCATATGTGTATGCTTGTGTGTGTAGAGGTCACAGGTCAGGTTAATGCTAGGTGTCTTCCTCAATCGTTTTCCACCTTATCTTTTGAGAAAGGGTCTCTTACTGAACCCATCGCTTCTCAACAGTCTTTTCTCTGCTCTTCCCACACTAAGATCATAGGTTCATGCCTTACCATCTGGCTCTTTAGGTGGGCACTGGGGATCTGAACTCGGGTCCTCATGCTTGTACACTAAACACTTTATTAACTGAACCATCTTATGTCTCAATGAACTTCCCCGCCCACCTCCCAAGCATTTTTTACACGTTGGCATCCAGTAGCAGCATGCTCCAAGCAATGACTGAGGATATCATTCCACCTTCTATGGTGGTTAAAGAATGTCCCATTGCATCAATCCCGTGTAAACTCTTGTGAAAATCCAGCTTTAATGCAAGCCTCCAAACTTGATGAATCTCCAGTTTTGAGTTCCACTTACATCCTTTGGACGTGCGCCTGTAAATCCTGATGTGATAAATAAAATAGGAGAACGCTGGGTACCAGATGGCTTCATGAGAGGAGGAGCTGCCTGGACACAGAGGAAGCACTGAACCTAGTACAGAAATACTGTCATGGATCTCCAAGTGTATCTTATCAGAATGTATCCATGGAGCGCACCTTTTCTACCTGTGAAATTAAGACAGTGGTAATATGTTGCCACAGCCACCTTATGGGAAGGGAAATTGAACACTGTATTTTTTTTAGACAGAGTTTACTAACTAGTTATATTATTATCAATATCTTATATTTAGGATCCGATAATCTTACAATAATGTTTCTGGAAGGCTAGAGGCTTTTTTAATAAGTGTACTCAATTTGATAAAGTACTGAGAGGTGAAAACTGGGTGATTCAATGACTTTGGAATGGATAATAGTAGCCACTATTATTTACTAAGCACTTACTATGTCTTAGGCACTTTTTAAGTGCTTCTCTTATGTTGGTTTTTGATATGTAAAGCAGTCCTATGAAGTATGTACTGTTATCTGAAATGTGAGAAACCAGAGGCACTGGCCTGGAGGGATGGCTCAGCCGGTAAAGGCTAGGCTCACAATCAAAACTATAAGCAACCTGAGGCACCAAGGAACTAGCAGGATGGAGGCAGTAAAGATGACAACTGAGGGGCTGGAGAGATGGCTCAGTGGTTAAGAGCACTGACTGCTCTTCCAGAGGTCCTGAGTTCAATTCCCAGCAACCACATGGTGGCTCACAGCCATCTGTAATGAGACCTGGCACCCCCTTCTGGCATGCGGGCACACATGGAAGGAATACTATACGCATAATAAATAAATCTTTAAAAAAAGATGACAACTTAACAGAAAACCCTTGATGTTTCATTCTGAAGTAGACTATACAATGGAGCCATAATTGAAAAGGAATAAGCTCAAGGGAGGATTGTTTGAGGAGAGAGATCATGAAATCAGTTTGAATTTTTTTAATGCAGATGACTAAATAGAAAGGGAGTTATTGAAGACACAGAGAAGGAAGTTGCAGTGTCTTCAAGCATGAGAAGGGGCATGGGCGGGAATGGGTTGTTCAGTCAAGAAGCGGGCTAAATGCACATTCGTACCTCTTTGCCCACTTTTGGGCTTCTCATTACTCATCTGAAATAGCAAGCTGGCTACCAAAGATTACTAATTCTTTTCAAAATTAAGATTTGATGAATATGTAATTACCTGACAGTTTTACACTGTAATACAATTTTCAAACTTATCAACCTCGAGAAGAATTTACTGTAATCCTAGAATTTTTATCTTGTTTGGGCAAGGGGGGCATCAGTTGGTTTTCATAATAGAAGAACTCTTGATAATAAAAATGTTTAACCTGCTTAAAAATACATTTAATTTTGGCTACATCTGTAGTGTTTAATTGCTTATCATTCTGAAACACAAAGTCACCCTAAGGTTTCCCTAATGAGCTGGTAATTAGTAGGTTCCTGCTCTCATAGTAACACCTAGTTACCTGAAGTCAGGCATTTTAGTCCATGCTTATTTTCAACCATCTTTCAGTTTGCTAGCAATTATCCTTCTCTTGAATAAAAATCATTTTTCCTGAGACAAGGGAGTATGGCTCCACGATTGAAGCGCTTCTTGTGCTTGAGGACCCCAAATTCATTTCTACAGCACCCACATAAAAGCAGGGGCAGCAATCTACCTGTAACCCTAGCCCTCGGGAGGCAGGGATGGAAGCTCACTAGTTAAACCAGCCAAATAGGTTTACCAAGTAGGTGAGCTCTGAGTTGAGTTAGGGACTATGTCTCAGTCAATAAAGGGGGTTGAAATCAAGAGAGACCCTCAATATCAACCTCTGACCTCCACAAGCATATGTGCGAACACACCCTCCCACCCCCGAAACACACACACACACACACACACACACACACACGTATGTGGGCATTCATGTACACAAATATGTATATATACATGCATACCACATACACACAAAAAAGTCATTTTTTTCTCTCTTTTTTTTTGGTTTTTTGAGACAGGGTTTCTCTGTAGCTTTGGAGCCTGTCCTGGAACTAGCTCTTGTAGACCAGGCTGGCCTCAAACTAACAAAGATCCGCCTGCCTCTGCCTCCCAAATGCTGGGATTAAACGCGTGTACCACCACCATTCGGCTTTTTTCTCTTTTTGCTTATATTTGAGGAAATCACATTTTCTAGTAACTTATATACACAGAATATTTTTAAATATACCAGGATCTTAAACGTATGTAATCTTCATTGCATATGCCATTTATTAGTCAATAACTATTTATTGATTGCCCTCTCTGCATTCTAAGAACTTTGGCGGGTAGAAATGAGTCATAGATAAATTAGCACTTACAATGTTTGCAACATTGACATCGGGGGAAGATGTGCACATCTCCCTCTCCCACCCCTCCCTTGAGTGAACTTCAAAGGCAATTATAAATTTTTAATGCCACAGGATTATTTGAAATAGACTGTTGACTCTGAATTTAATCTGTGGTCCTGGGTCCCGTGCTCTGTGTTTCCTAGTCTGACTGGAAATCATAATAAAAGAGAAATTGTCTAAAGAGTCTGCACTTCATTTAATATAATACTAATGATAAATTAATTTTCATTTTCCCCTTAAAACAGACTTCTCATTAATCTTCACAGCATTGCTGTGAAGAGCAAGAAGGGAGGTGGTGCTAGCGTTTTCTCTCTTTAATTAGCTTTTTCTGCTGGAGCTAGAGGGGTTGAAAATGTCAAGTTACCCTGTAAATATTTTTCCTTGAACATTTCCCTTGAACTTCCAAGGGGCCTCAATGTTATCGCAAAGAGTTATATTCAGTAACATTTAATAATTAATTACAGAAAAGTGTATCACTTTAATTTCTAGACTTCATCCCCCCAAAAAAAAAGAAAAAGAAAGAAAAAAAAATCATGGACTCCAGAAAGAAACTACATAGAGACTTCAAAACATTCCCGCTGTTATGTATGTTTGTGTCACTCTTCATTTTCACCCTCCTTCCCCAAGATTCAAATCTTCAATTTTACGGAGACAAGAGGACTAGAAAGCAGGAGCTACCGCTTCCCTTTATGAAACCAGCAATCCACTTGCATTGTGTGTGGACCGAAAGGAGCCTGGGAGGAGTCACCACAATGAACAGATGAAATAGTCACTAGACAGTACATTTATTGTTAACACATTAAGCGCTCTGGGTACCTTCTTTGTATAACCAATCTTATTTAAATTAATCATGATGGTCTTTAAATTTCTTTTTCCTCTGAAACCAAAATCCCTAAAGATATTTATAATCATTCGCAGTATAAGGTAAACTCTTCAGTTGCTAGGAAACATACTTGCTGAATTTGTTTCGCCACAGATAAGTAAAACACTCCTTCCTGTGCTATTATTCTGTGGGTAAATTAATGCTTATCTAGGGCACAGCCAAAGGAGAAGATAACATGCTTACCAGCAGAAGCTTAATGCCGAGGAAAGCAGCGCATGTGTTAGAACTGTCTATACCCTGCAGAAGTGCAGGTCGGGAGGACACCATGTCATGATGACACACCAATGAGAAGTGAGACTTTGACCTCCCGCTCTAAAATTATTCTTTCAATAAAGTATGGAACCTTGAGCCAAGTTCAGAGTTCTTCTGTGTGTGGACCACATAAAATGGCAGGTCTCATTCCATTGATTTAACTCAAGGGTCAAGACCGGTACCCTCTCTCCTCTCTAGATCTAGTGCTGTTCATGTCTCAGTCTGTGGGTCAAAGACTATTTCTTTTGTGAAGTTGGAACAGACTAACCATTCCTGGGAGCCAAAAATCTTATCAGTCAGCACAAAAATTGGCCCCAGCACACAGAAGGTACTCAGGGGTGAATCCTCAGCCCTCAATGCCTTCTCTATCCTGGGAAACATGGGAAAGTTCCTTCTACCATGTCAGGAAACTTCTTTTTGTTATGCTGAATGAGAATTTTTTTTCTCTTATAATGGCTTACATTTTGCCTCATCCAAATAATGGGCCCCTTAATAGGAGTTCACGTCTAAGCATTATGAGATACTGTGCCAAGCACGAGGAAGTTGAAAGGAAAGAATGATGTTTGCATAGCCCTTCATAAAAAACTAACTAGGAATAACAAGGCCAAGGAAATACTTCATTCTCGAGTCTGGAACTATTAAAGAATTTCATATGTACTCTCAAAAAACTTATCAAAGTATTTCAATTGGATATGATTAATTTTAAGCTTAAACTTTAGTCAGGGTACTTCCTGAAGTATGTTCTATGAAATATGGGTGCATATCATATAATTTCTCTTAAATAATTTTTAAAGATGTGTGTATTTTATGTGTATGTGTGTGTGTGTAATAGTATATGTTGGATACCACTTGTACTCTCAATGGCCAGCACAGGGTATTGGATCCCTGCAGCTGGAGTTACAGCTGACTGTGGGCTGCCCAACATGAGCACTGGTAGCCCAACGCAAGTCTTTTGCATGACTGATAAATGCTCCTAACCAATGAGCCGTTTCTTCAGCCCCTATAATGAAACATCTTAGATATAATTAATATATCAGCTGTTGCTCTGACTAAAAGACTAGGAAAACACTTTAAAGGTTTGTGGGGGGGGCAGTCATTGTGTCTGGGTCCCACGTATTCAGGCAGAAGATCATGGCAGTGGGAGAGTATGGAGAAGGAAGGCTGTTCCCCTCATTGATGGACAGGAAGCAAATGAACAAAGAAAAGACTGGAGACCAGCTGTAACCTTCAAAGGCATGACTTACTTGTCCAACTGGATCCCACCCCCTCAAGTTTCAGAGTCTCCCAAAATAGCGCATCAGCTGGCAACCAAATGTTCAACACATAAGCTTCTAGGAACATTTCCTATCCAAACTGTAACACTTCGGGAAATATTGTCACAGCGAGCACTGTGGATCTGAGTGGCCTTCGCTGTTTCTTCTCTGCTATGTTGGGTGTGGCTCTCGTTATTACCCACCTGAGACACTGGCCTTCTCTGCTGTGGTTGTTCCCGTTCTTCTCTAATCGTTTTGGCCCAGCTCTACTCTACAGGTGCAACTAATATAGTTCTGACATTCATTATCTCACCAGAGGAAGCTCTCCAATTTTGCCTTCCAAGACATTTGGCCATGTCTATAGAAAGTATTGTCTTTCAGGACTCGGGAAGGAGTCAGAAGTGCTTTTGATGTCTCGGAGATAGTGGCCAGGGATGCTAACCGTCCTCACATACGCTACAGAGACTCTACCCGCAGAAAATAAAAGTTAGACAATGCCTGTGGGCTGCTGGGACTTTCCACAGATTCTCCACTTTATGCCCAAGGAATTTCACAGCCTAAGATAGAGCGTTCTCAACCTTATGTTAGTTCTTGCAAGGCTGCCTTCTCACCAGTTCTTTCTGCATACAGGATATGCTTCAGTCAAACCAGAGACTTAGCTTTCTCCCAAGCATAGCTTGGCTTTCTTGCTTCTTCTTCCTCCACGCTGCCTCTTTGCTTTGGTTTCATTGTTGCTGTATCTTCTCTGCACCCTCTGTTTCAGCTAAAATGTCACTCCCTAGAGGAAGTTGTTCTGGGCTTTCTTCTTCCTACTCTTTCAGATGGCGGTAACTGGTCCAGTGTCTGGATCCCACCACATCACTACACTTCTCTCCTTATCTTCTGTGTATGACTGACACACAACCCACTCACTTGTTCTAATAAACATTAAATTCCTGAAAGATCGAGAACATCATGAACACCAGCGGCAATTCTGTGACCTGTAAAGCTTTTAATAAGTGTGGTCAGTAAATACTTAGATGAAATTACGTTTTTAGTTTTTAAAAGGGGTTTCTGAACCAGACCCTCTAATTGGTTTTAAATTCACCCATATATTTAACAATAACTGAATCCCTGCTGCTAGTAATGAGGCGATTTTAGGAGCTATCTCCTCATAGAAAGAAAGTGCCCATGCTTAACAGGAACTGGCCACAACCAATCTGCAACAAATGAACTGTATTACGTATAAACTGCTGCAGTTCCTCTGTTATTTAACGAAAGGATTCTGGTTTTATATAGCACAAATAAATGCTCTCGATTGTGTTGGCTTAAATACATTATTACTAGTGTTGATGAAGTGTTTTTGTTTTTTAAATAATTTTTCTTATTTTACATGTATTTATATTTTGCCTGCATGTATGTGCAGGCACTACATGTGTGCCTGGTGCCCACAGAGCCAGAAGAGGGCATCAGATTCCATGGAACAGGAGTTGAAGATCAGTGAGGCACCACATGGGTGTTGGGAACCCAGACCCAAGCCTGTGGAAGAGCAACTAGTGCCCTTAACTGCTGAGCCATCTCCCAGCCCCATAATGAAGTGGCTGTCATTTTTTTTATATATAGAAATAAATGAAAACTTACTTTTTAATAGGAAGGTTGACTTAGATCAGAAATTCATAGGTAATAATGCAACCATTCAGTAATGTAACCTATTGGCTTTAGCCATCTCGACCCACAGACTAAAGAGTAAACCAGTTTCAGATCTGGAGAAGGAGAATCTAGTACAAAGTGGGGAAAGTGTAGGAAGAATCTTCCCAGAAATTCCAGATGAAGGAATCTCATCTTAGTCATCCTGCTGTGGTTGTTATTTATTTTTGTCAATTTTGCTTTTGTTTTTTGTTTTTCTGGAGAGCTGACTCAGTGGTTAAGAGCATTGCCTGCTCTTCCAGAGGACCTGGGTTCAATTCCCAGCACTCACATGGCAGCTCACAATGGAATATAACTCTAGTTCCAGGGTATCTGGCACCCTCACACAAACATACATGCAGGCAAAACACCAAAGCCATAAAATAAAAATAAATAAATCTTTAAGGAAAGTAAATTTTTGGTAAGTAAATAAAGAATTTCTTTGTGATATTTTCACACATTTCATATGCTACTAAACTTTGTTTACTTTTACCCCTTAATTCTATTTTTAATATTATAGTTATATATATATACTTTTGTGAGTTATAATAACTTGATATGTGAGCTTATTGTGGGATAATTTAATAAATATAAGTCATACATGAAATACCTCATCCACTTTTTTATGGTGAAGATACCCAAACTCTAGTTTTTCATCTACTTTGTAATGCCTATTGTGTTCTAGGCAGGCACCCTGTGGTCCAGAGTACTGACAGCCTTTCCTAAGGGAAACACTGACCCATTTGAGCAACATCTACTTCCTGTTTGCTTCCTCTCTATCCTCTAGCGAACGCCATTGTTCTCTCTGACCAAGTTGGATCTTTTCCACTTCCCAGTTTAAGTGAGCTCATACAGCGTTGGACTCTACACCCCCATTTCACGTAGCATAGTGTTCAAGTTGTCACAAAGGGGTCTCTTTAGAAAGCTGAAAGAAGCCCACGAAGCGCATGAATACCCACCTGCTGGGCGTAGCTTCTTGTGGAAAGCCATGTAAGAGCTTGTGAATGACCTTTCACTCTTCAGTGAAGACATTCCTTCAGGGCAGCTCAGAATTTCTGTACTTTTCCTCCCATCGTGGGTTCTTGTTAGACTCTATCCAAGTGTGTAAAGCTCAATTGAAGATGACACTGTTGATGGTGCCCATGACTTATTGTAACCGTGAGATGACATGCTGGGCCACATGTGCAGGATCTAAACTAAATCGGTTTCATTGAAATTAGGTAAGGAGCCGGGCGGTGGTGGCGCACGCCTTTAATCCCAGCACTCGGGAGGCAGAGGCAGGCGGATCTCTGTGAGTTCGAAGCCAGCCTGGTCTACAAGAGCTAGTTCTAGGAGAGGCTCCAAAGCTACAGAGAAATCCTGTCTCGAAAAACCAAAAAAGAAAAAAAGAAAGAAATTAGGTAAGGAGCCTAAGAGAACGTCTCACGTCTCTTTGTTCAATCTGAAGTTTCCAGTTCCATTGGAATCCTATTTTATAAAAATCTCTGTTATTTGGAGGGAAGATAGCTGGGATGTGTGCTGTCCAGCCCCCAAAAGAAGTGAGCAGGAGGCAGCAGGCAGGGACGGGGGGAAGGGATCTGGGTCCAGCATGTGAAGAACACTGGCAACCAGTGCCTGCTGGGTACACTGAATCCTAGACAGTGTTTGCAGTGCTGGAGTTGAACACAGAGCGATCAGAAAAGTATTCAGCACGTTTGGAACCATCAGAACACGGTCCCCCATGACTCCCCAAGCGCCAAAATTCTGATCTCAGTTTAGATTCTAGAAAAATGATGTACTTTTAAGCCCTGTACGACTCTGAATCTTCAAAGAAGGAATGCTAATAAATAGTCCATGTTCTCTCTCCAGCTTATTCTCTTACTGTGAAGGGAAGCTGGAGTAACGACTGAGGATTCCCCAGAGATAAGCACTGGGAAGCCCTCGGCTTTTGTTCTTGCCTCCTGCTTGTCGAGGACGTCAGTGCCCTAACCTGCGGACTATGAGTGAGCAGGTATTACGGCAGGATTTGGAAAAGCATTCAAATCATGAAATATGGAGGATAATGGACAGATATTAAGTAGGAACGAATAAATACTGCTTAATTCCACTTGTAATTCTGTTTACATTTTTTTGAGTGTTGTGGGGTTTGAAGGCTTATGTGATTCGCCTTTTAAGACTTGGTATGAATATATTCAATTGTTAGAGAAAGGAGTCTCTGACTATTATAAAATGTAGGTAAAACATTAGCAGTGAGATGTAAAAATGACTGCAGCTACTGTACCCGCTTTAAACGCGAATATATTATCATTATAATGGATTAAAACGTTTCAGCCACTGGTTTTATGCTGAAAACCAGAATTATAATAAGACTGAACTAGATAGACTTAAGTGTTTTTCCCCAGTCAGAACTAGCAAAGGAGAAGCAGTGGGATAGCTCAGCAGGTAAGTGAGCCTGTTGTGCAAGTCTGGCTTCCAGAGGTCAAGCCCTGAATCTCAAGAACTGTGTACAGAGACAAGTAACTCCACAAAATTGTGCACTCACCACCACACAACAGTGAAAACATGCTAACAATAGATGAAGAAACACCAGCATACAGTTGTGAAGTTTTATTGATGCAGACCTTCTCTCCGTAGCTCCAGCTTACCTTGAACTCTGTCTGCTCTTGAATTCTAGTCCATAGTCACCTCAGATTTATAGTCTTCCACCTCAGCCTCCAAGGGCTGAGATTACAGCTGGGGGCCACCACATCCAACTGCTCTAACACACCTTCCAATTGGCGCAGTTCAAGGGAATCAAGGGGTATCAGCAATTAGTGGTATCTGAAAATGTCCTCGCAGTGCCTCCAGCTTTAACCAGTCTCGCCCAAGGACTGTGAAGTTGCCTGTTTTGTGCACATTCATTCACCAAGCTTTGGACTGAGAGCCTGTTATGCATATGCAGAATATACACAAAGCTAAACAGACAAATTCATCTCTGTATTTCCAGAGTTTATGACATTGGACTGGGACAACAAGAGCTTCTTAGGAAGGTGTTTGTTACCTAAAACAGATTCTCTCATTTGTAAGTAATTCAAATTTCAGCCTTGTTATAGCTGAAAGACATACGCTTCTGGTCTTCTTTTTCTTATTTCCACTCCTAGACTCTTCCTCCAGCATAATTCCCACACATCATGCCCTCTTCCAAATCCTCAATGGTTCTTGAATGACTTCAGGGTGCTATTCATGCTCCTTATTGACAGTGTTCAAGGTCTTCTACCATTTGGCTTTTAGTGACTTTTTCCAGCTGTTTCATTCCCTGTCACATCTTACACTCCTGTGATTGGGTCAGTAGTGCAGTGTAGGCAGGTTCAAGAGGACAGAATCTGAAGATTGGCCTCTCTGAATCCTGGTCTTACTTCTAATAACACTGAGCTGAGACCTTGGTCATGATATCTAATCTCTATCTATCTATCTATCTATCTATCTATCTATCTATCTATCTATCTCTATCTCTCTCTCGTTTGCTCCCTTCCCTCCCATCGGTCCTCTGTCCCTCTTGATGGCTTCCTTCTTCTCTGCAGGTGGTTTCTCCTTTCAGGACTTACATATTCCATTACCCTGTCTTCGTCACTGTCCCCCACAACTCCTGCTAACCCACTCCTTCATTCTCTTCATAGTACCATTTCTACTTTCATGTGATATATTTATCACATTTCCCTCATGTGTGAATTTTATATAGATAGATGTGTGATATATATTATATATATAACATTTTATATAGAGACATATACTATCTAAATTTGACCTATCTCGTTTAGCACGGGGATCTTCAGTTCCATCCATTTTCCAAAGCATGACCTAATTTCTTTCTTCTGTACAGATGAGCACCGCTCCACTGGACGTATGTCCCCAAGTTTATTCACTTGTCTGTTGGTAGACACCTAGTCCTATTCCCTGTCTTAGCTATTGGGAATTAGGCAGTAAAAACGTGAGTGTGAAGGTGGATCTGTGATGTGCTGACCCAGAGTCCTTCAGTTATATACACAGGAGCCATATTTCAGGGCCAGACAGTGATTCTTCTTTAAGTTGTTTGAAACACATTCAGACTGATTTCCATTCTGACTGCATAGGATTACATTCTCCCCTGCAGTCTATGAGGGAGTCTCTTTCCTCGTGTCCTCACCATTTGACACTTGAATGTTAGCTGTTATGCTGGAATGAGATGTAATGTCAACCCAGTCTTTATTTGTATTTTCCTGGAGCTAAGGATGTTGAACACTTTTTCAAATATGTGTCACACTTCTGCACTTCTTTCTTTGAGAACTGTCCATTCCATTCCTTATCCCATTTGTTGATTGGTTGGATTATTATTTTTTTGGCATTGAATTTTTGGAGTAATTCATAAATTCTAGATATATCACCTGTGAAATGTATACTTGGCAGAGACTTTTCCTTGTTGTTTGGGGTCTCTTGACCCTGGTGTCTGTTTCCTTTGGCATGCAGAGACTGTTTGCTTGATGAATCCTGCTTGGGAATTCTTGGGATTGTTTCCTGCTTCCTGTGCTATCAGAGTCCGTTTCACAAAGTCCTTGCCTATACCTAGGTCTTGCAGATGTTGACCTGTTTTCCTTAGCACTTTCAGAGGTTTGGGTCTCCCATTAAGGTCTTTGACCCACTTAGATATTTTTTATTTTTGCAGGATGAAAGATCTATATCAGCTTCAGTCAGTATGTGAAAATCCAGTGTTCACAGCACCATCTGTTGAGGAGGCAGCCTATTCTCCAATACATGTGTTTGGCACATTTCAAGGATTAGGTGACTGTCATTGTGTAGGTGCACTTCTGGGTCCTCTGTTCTATTGCATTGGTCTGCGTGTCTATTTTCATGCTGTAAACACCTTCACTATTAAGTCCGGCTGAAACCTATACTTTATTAATTCCATGAGAATTGCATACAATGTACTATAATTATATCCAAGCCTTTCCCCCAATCCTCCTAGATCCACTTCCCAACCTACCCTTTCTCTCTCTCTCTCTCTCTCTCTCTCTCTCTCAGTTTGTACTCACCAACAACTACTCTCAAATGTGGGACTTGTCTTAGTGTGTAGTTGATTTACCAGGGGTCACATCTTTTTTTAATATTTATTTATTTATTATGCATACAGTATTCTCAGTACTCTGCCTGCATGTCAGAAGAGGGCACCAGATCTCATTACAGATGGTTGTGAGCCACCATGTGGTTGCTGGGAATTGAACTCAGGACCTTTGGAAGGATAGGCAGTGCTCTTAACCTCTGAGCCATTTCTCCAGCCCCCAGGGGTCACATCTTTAAAGAAAACTGACTCTCCATTTCCTAGCAACTGTCAAATGTCATTAGATCCTCAGCTAGGACTCTGTGCCCAAATGCTCTCCTCCATGCTATTATTTTGTCTGGCTTGAGATTGCACAGGTCTTGTGTATCTAGTTGCAATCCCTGTAAGTTCAAATTTTTTAAATTATTTCTTTTATTTTTTAATTATACTTACATCATTTCTGTTATCATTTTGCTCATCTTCCCTGTCACCTGGGTACCTGTCCCTTTAAGAACCAAGCTCCACTCACCCCGAATCCCCACTTCCTGCCTAGGCAAGCTGATCTCACACCTTTTCTTCTCCATCCTCCCTACCCCTCTGTCCCTCTTCTGAAGAGGTAACTATTGCCACTCCCTCTTTCTCTTTTTCCCCCTTTTCTCCCTCCCCCTCTTTTCCCTTCTCCTCTCTCTCTTTCTCCCTATTTATCTCTTCATTCCATAATCCCCTTACTCATTAAACATACTCTATACCCAAGCTCTCTCTGCATGGTGTATCTGTCTGTCTCCCACCCACCGAGATCACCCATCCACCTGGGGACCTGAAGGGCCGCACCATGAATCTTTCAATTTCTCCCTTCTCTTTTGCTCCTCCAAACTCTCCCATACACTCCTGCTTACTCTTTCAAATTCGTGGCCTCTTTTCTCATTAATTGGTGTTACATATATTTGTGTATATGTTGGTATTCCTAAATACATAAATACAACCTGCTCGGTCTGTATAATGCTACTCGTATGTGTATTTTCAGGGCTGACCAGTGCTATTGGCCATCCAATAACTATGTTCTTCCCTAGATAAGACGATTTCTTTCATGCTCATCATTTCTTAGTTACCTTTTTTTTTCTTTTTTCCCTCTCTTTTTATTTTTATTTATTTATTTTTGAGGCATGGTCTTTCTATGTAGTCCTGGTTATCCTGGAACTCTCTAATTCTCTTGTAGACCCAGTCTGGCCTTGAACTCATAGAGATCTGCCTGCCTCTGCCTCTCCAGTGCTGGGATTTAAGGTGTCCAGCACTAACCCTGGCTACCTGTAACTCTTTGAGCAGGGCTAAAGCCTAGCGAACTTCCCCACCCCACCTCTCCCACCCTTGTCTATATTTGGATGTTTATTGTTCTATTTTTTAGACCTTTATCCTTAACCACTCAGCTACATTTTCTCTGCCACAATGTAAAATATATCTCATAATGAAAATAATTTTGTTTTCAGAGGAACTATTCTAAGCTGAGATAAAGAAATTTGTGGTTCGTTGAATGGGAAACAGTAACAGGAAGATTGCATGTAAGTGGCAGAATTTCAAACTCCAAGCACTCATCTCATAATAATAAGAATATAAGAATCAACTAGTCCTTGTGCCTGGGATCAGGGAGTCATTCACAAGGTCTTGTAGTAAAGTGCTGGTGGGATTCTTCATTTTGTGATCAGAGCCATTTAAATGTCTTTCTTTAACCTTGAGAATTATGGCCCATTCCTCAAACACTCAGCATACCTGTAAGCAGTTAATGGAGTGGAACAGGTTTGATTCATTAAGAGGTGGTTGGTGAAGAAATGCTCAGGCCTGAGAGTCAAGCAATGTTGGAACTCATTTTTAAACAGGCTTTCAACAGGCAATAAGTGGAGACTCCCGGATGAGATTCAGCAGAAGCAATGGGCCTCGTTCGGCAGAGAATTATCATTGTTCTTAATGCCTAAGGCATCCAGGATACTGCGCATCAATGACAAGCAAGAAAAGGCTTTGATTGCTTGTTTGTCTTTTAAGAAGGAAAACAGAGAAACAATCCTGAATACACTTCTTGATCGCAAAGATAGGAATCAACTTTAAGTTAGTAATCAAAAATGAATGGATAGTATATGCACTGATACCATTAGGACTGGGAACAAACCAGAAACAAAAGAAAACTACAAGAGCTTTGGAAACATGAAGGATGGGTTTGTCTGTTATGATTTGTCATTGATATGGAGTGCAATTAATTATATCCACCTGTTTCTTTCATCTTTGTATGACTGGGTAGAGATTATTAGCTGGAAGGTAGTGGTTCTTTTGGCCAAAAAGGCTTGTGGTCTTTTCCTATCTTTGTTGCCATTCTTTCTTTCCTGGCAGAGGAGAATCTGGCTCTTTCTGCCATCCAAGGCAGAAAACAACCACATCGGTTAGCATACAGCTGTTTATCTCAGTAAGGTCCAGGAAATTGTCCTCCAAGCTCTGGAAGAGTGCTAATGGGTGCAAGCTCAAACAATAAATATTAACCCCCAGATCCTAAAGGCCAGATGTCCTCCCAGAACCAGGTCCTGTATTACACAGGGCATTATTTTAAACCCAAATCAAGCCTGAATTAAGGCCAGCACTTAAAAAGCAGTGGTGTGTATATGAACTCCTGCAATTTCCTCCTTATCTACAAGTATAGCCAATGCAGACACATGAACCCTAGCTTAAGGACAGAGGACAAAACTAAATCAACACAAAAATGAGTTCCCACTTTTCCTCACTGATTTCTCTTAATTCCTGCAAGTTTTAGCTTTTCAGAAAATAGTGCATTCTTGAAATATTAACAGAAGAATTCTCACTTTTCTTCCTCCCTGGATAGATTTCCTTTCTACCTGCCAAATATAAACTGCTTACTTTTTGTTCAAATCTGTCTTACTTTTGAATAATGTGCTGTCTACCCCAGTCCCATGTCTCTGAGCAAAGTGCCAGGTAAGAATAGAAGGTCAGAAAGAAGTCAATAAAAATGTCTAATATTAAAGAGTGAGGTGGATTGGTGGAGGAGAGTTGGTGGAGGGATACTTAGATAGCTCGCCCTTAGCTAGGGCCTCATTAATGTTATGCCCAGATCACGGAGTCTCCCCAAAACCAACTAGAAGACTGAGTGAATCCTGCATGTAAAAGCAAAAAGCCTTTATTCTCACACAAGTTTGCAGGCTCAGTCTCTCCGTGTGTTCAATGTCTTGGAGTGGTTGGAGAGCCCCAAGCTCAGTTGAGGTTTGGTTTATGTAGTAGCAAAGGTGGGGGTGAGGGATTTCTAAGGTTCAGTACCCCTGATTGGCTGACATTCGTCTAGGAGTGTCCTGCTGAAAAGCGATGGGTGTGTGCTGGCAGGTGATCTTATCTACAACGGTTGGAAAGTTAGGAATTTCCTTCAGATGGTCTGTTCCTGAGTGGTGCCTGGGTAGTCTCAGTTTGTCGTCTTTTTTGGAACCAGGGTTAACTACTGAGACTCAGGCCTCTATTGAGCTTGTCATTGCTGGGTCCTACAACTAACAAGTAAATTGTTGGTCTTGTATTAGTTCTCATTCTCCGGGCAGAGACTCCCTGACTCGCCTGAAGCCCCTCAAAGTTGACAAGCTCTCAAAACATTATGGCTTCCAAAATCCATTTAATCAAATGTACTACAGATATTTACTACAGATATTTATCTCTTGGTTCTATGGGACTAGCAAACAATAGGTGTCAAGGGAAAATGAGAAAAAAAATAACACAATTCTGCATTTTAAGGATTTAAGCTATGTCTCGAAACTGCAACTTCCTAGCATACAGTAGTAGATCTGTGTAAAATGTTCAGAGATTTATTATAACAGACAGTAGCCATGAGATCCTCAGGAAAAAAAAAAGGGGTCAGTGACTTAAGATCATTAAGAAAGCTTCCTGGAAGTGAGTGGACTGGACTGGATCCTAAATAATAGATGGAGTTTAAAAGACAAAGAGACGGGACAGAGAACCTCTTAAGCAGATGAAGGGACTCTGGATGGGGAAATTTGCCCCACCTTCCTCAATAAATATGAGAATGCACCGAAGTTAGCAGTTCAAACACTTTCGTGCTGACCCGTGAATCCCAAGCCTGACAAGCAATGCAGCATGGGTGATACATCATCAAACATAGACTCTTAGTCAGGGTCCTCCTACAGTAGCAGAACTTAGAGAGAGGGGAGGGTGCTGATCTAACATGTCTGGCTATGAACAGAAAGTCCTAGAATCCAGAAGTTGCTCAGTCCAGGAAGCTGGATGACTCAGCTGGTCCTCAGCAGACACTGGAATCCCAAAGAAATAGGTTCTAATGTCAGTGAAGGAATGAACTTGCTAGCAAGACAAGAACAAGTGGACAGAGCAAAAGCTTCCTTCTTCCACGTCCTTATACAAGCTTCCAGCAGAAGGTGTGGCCCAGATTAAAGGTGTGGTCTTTCCGCCTCAAGATCCAAATCCAAGGCACCTGTCTCAAAGATCCAAGTCAAAGGTTTTGACTAGAAGGCGATTCAGCCACTTTAAACCCATTCAAAGATCTCTCACAGGTGTGCCCTTCATTTCTGAATTATAGTTCATTCTAGATGTAGACCAAGATTGGCCATCCCAACAGATAATCCTTAACTGGGAGCCACTCTTTCTGTAACTCTTTGTAGTTTCGTGGCTTTATGTTGATTATAAAACCTGAAATTTAGCCGGGCGGTGGTGACGCGCACCTTTAATCCCAGCACTTGGGAGGCAGAGGCAGGCGGATCTTTGTGAGTTTGAGGCCAGCCTGGTCTACAAGAGCTAGTTCCAGGACAGGCTCCAAAGCCACAGAGAAACCCTGTCTTGAAAAACCAGGAAAAAAAAAAAACCTGAAATTTGGATCTCCTTTTTAACTGATATTGGACAAGCTCAGGATGACACTCAAATGCTTATTAAATTTCTTAACCATCAGGATATTATGTTTAGACCAATTCTATTTGGCACATCTCAGCACCACAACCCTTCCTTTCAGACAAAGGGAAAACTCTCAGAAAGGTAGAAATAAATGAAACACTAGCTCTTATACAATTGCTTTTAAACACTGGACAGACACAAGCATGATTGGAAAGGCTCAGTCCCACTTAAGTACATGGGCAGTTTAAGACCACCCTATGTTGTGACCTATTTTTCAATATCTTGATGAGAATGGTGGGCAAAGCTATCATTTTGAAAAGATAAACCAAACTCTTGGATTGCCTTTGTCCTGTACCTCAATGAGAGAAACCATTCAAAAATAAGGGGAGAAGCATAGCAAGTTCTCCAGGTGTGGGAGTGCAGGCTAAGGACCTCGAGAAGAACTAGACCGGCTCATCGTGTGGAGTCACACATACCATAGCTGCGGGGTAAAGTGTTAAAAGATAAATCTTGCTTCCTTCAACCAGTAGATGGCGTGGCAAGAGGAAGGAGGCACGCGGTTATTGACTGGGGATGCTTGCATTGTTAGTTATATGTACGGGGCTGAGTGAACAGATACCAGACGCAAAGGCCAGGTTATTGACTGGGGATGCTTGCGTTGTTAGTTATGTGTACGGGGCTGAGTGAACAGATACCAGACGCAAAGGCCAGGTTATTGACTGGGGATGCTTGCGTTGTTAGTTATATGTACGGGGCTAAGTGAACAGATGCCAGACGCGAAGGCCAGGTTTCTCACTATGAAGAGTGGAAACTTATACACAAGAAAGGAGACAGGGCGTCTTAATGGAGATGGTAACAGAGGAGTTGGAGACATGTTTATGAATCCATATTTAGTTTACTATGACTATAGGTGGTTGCACACAGAAGTACTGATAGACCTATGAACGTACCAAATTTAATTCTCCCATACACACACACAATTTCCCAACTCTCGGTGGGTAGAGAGGACTGACAAGCAAAAACATCCTGGCAGCAACAAACACCTTAGGACCAACATCTTGTTTCCTAACATTGTTCTTCAATCAATGGAACCAAAGACCCATGGGAAATGGCTGACTGTGGCACTTAGCTGCGGGATTTACACACCGGACTTGGCGCATTTTGTGGTGTCAAAATATAAGTGCAAAAACAAAAATGATAAGGTATAGTAAAAGGATACAGGAGCCAAATGGAATGTTTTCCAGTGACCAAAGTTAAAGTAATTTGAACAACAAAATAAACTTATGCTTGCATAAATAATTAAAGTAATTATGCAATTAATGAGGGAAAAGAGACAAACCTCTCTGCATAATTCTGAATAATTTATGTATAGACCCAATCCTTGTAGAAAGAGCAAGACCTCACTCATTAAGTGGATAGTGAGGGAGTGAATTCCTTCTGAACATACAGGGAAGGGAACAAAGGCTGGCTTGTCACTGAAGAACCTGAGGAACAGTACTTCTGCGGAGCTGCCAAGGTCGCTATCCACAGCCAGGTTAGAACAATTCTGCTGTTACAGTGTGATAAAAATGGGCCCTTATCTTTTTGATATGCCTTTTCCGAACCCATAATTCACCAAATTCCAATAGGGAGATAGGTTATGAAATAGGGGACTGGAATTTCTCAGAAATGTCAAGATCATCAAAAACAAGGATGGTCTGAGACACTGTGATAGCCACAGGCCACCAGGTGAGACATGATGAGTAAATACAAGGTGTGACCCTAAATGAGATCCTGACACATTCTTAAACAACTTAAAAATCTTAAACAACTAAATACTGCACACTGCTATAGTTAATATCAATATATCATGTTGTTATATGTTTTGTAACCAATGTATCATAATCATATGTTGCTAGAGATGGTGTAGGATATATGAAAATACTGTACTTTTTCTTTCTCCTGAAAAAGATTGTTAAAATAATTTAAGAACTGAAGAACTGGCTCAGTTAGTAAAGTGCCAGCTGTGTAACTTTGATTAGATCCTTACCACATACAAAGCCAGGAATGGTGGTACACGTCTGTAATCCCACAGCAAGAAAGGCAAAGAATCTAGAGCTCACTGGCCAGCCAGCCTAGCCAAACTGATGAGATTCGGGTTCTGTGAGAAACCTGTTCCCAAAAAAACAAGGGGGCAAGCAAGTTAGGAAGACATCCACCAATGTCCTGTGGTCTCCACACATACACAAACATGTGTGCATGAATACCTGCAAACCCATGAACACACACGCATTAACACAAGCGATGATTTAAAGGAGGGGGTTAAGAATTTGTTTAGAATTATATAACTGTATGAAATTGTCAAGATATAAATTAATTTTAAAAAAGATTTAGGAACTCCCAAAAAACCAACCAACTGTAGCATGAGGGTCAATATAAATGAAATATTGCAGAGCAGTGAGATGGCTCAGCAGGTAAAGTCACTTGCCAGCAAGCTTGACAACCATAGCCCACATAATGGAAGGAAAGAACCAGTATCCACAAGTTGCTCTCTGATCTCCACACATGTACCACAGCATGCACATACTCCCCAACACACACATATACACATTTGTATTCACACACATGCAAAATGAATAAATGCACTAAAAGATTATTTTCATTATTGCTATTTGATATGGGTGTTATCAAGATAGCCTACATCTTTAATTCCAGCTCTTGGAAGGTAGAAGCAGGTGGATTTCTGTAAATTCAAGGTCAGGCTGGTCAACAGAGTAAATTCCAGGCTAGCTAGGGCTGCTTATTGAGCCCCTGCCTAAGAAAGGAAGAAGGAAGAGAGGCCAGGCGGTGGTGGCGCACGCCTTTAATCCCAGCACTTGGGAGACAGAGGCAGGCAGATCTCTGTGAGTTTGAGGCCAGCCTGGTCTACAAGAGCTAGTTCCAGGACAGGCTCCAAAGCTACAGAGAAACCCTGTCTTGAAAAGCCAAAAAAAAAAAAAAAAGGGAGAAAGGAAGAGAGAGCGAAAGGTAAGAGAGAGAGGAAATACTGCTATTTGAAAAGTAAAATTACAACATTTATAATGAAACTGAATCCTTCAAAATATTCTCTTAAGTTACCTGAGTGTATTTAACCTCAAAAATTTATATTTCTGCCCAGCGGTGGTGGTGCATGCCTTTAATCCCAGCACTTGGGAGGCAGAGGCAGGTGAATCTCTGTGAGTTCGAGGCCAGCCTGATCTACAAGAGCTAGTTCCAGGACAGGCTCCAAAGCCACAGAGAAACCCTGTCTCGAAAAACCAAAAAAAAAAAAAAATTATATTTCTGCTACTTGTTTCCAGAGCTTGGCAAAGATTTGATATAATACAATAGAAAGAAGCAGATGCCACATGTTTTAGGCCAAACAGACAGAGCCAAACTGTCTTTATTTGGAGCCAGCAGCCTTTGGTAACACATAATGGGCTGGCCGCAGCTGCTGTACTGTGAGACTTTTTCTCACAATGATCAATGCCCAAGGGAAATGACTTGAAAGAGGAAAGATGTAATGTAACTAATGGTTGCAGAGGTCCGCTAGCGCCATGGTTTCCAGGCGGAGCAAAGTCAGAACATGGGGGCAAGAGTGTGGTAAAGCAAGCTGTATGTCTTATGAGGATTAGGAAGCAGGGAGAGAGAGAAAGAAAAAGGACCAAAGACAAGGTGCCCTACAAATGCACACTGCCAGTGGACTACCTCATCCCACTAGGCCCCACCTCCCAATAAAGCCACCAAATTATGACTCTAGTCTACTCCATTGCTAACATCAGCAACCCTACTTCTCAATGATTGTACCCACTAGCTGGGAACAAAGCCTTCACTTAGTGAACTTCAGGGATTCGTTTCATAAACAAACCAACGGTGTTCTTGTACAAATTTCCTTACAGAAGTAGGCAAGCAGGCTGTGGTGTGGTGGGGGCTGTTGTGTGCTACTCTCTTATTCGCATTAGAATATGGGCATTAGTGTAAAATATAATTCAGATTCTATCAATTGTTCATCAGACAATGTTTTGTGGATCTAGAGAGTTTACTGGAGAGGCATAAGAGACAGAAATGGATATGAATCAAGGTGAAGGAAAAATGAACAGAGGTCAAAATATCCTAACATTTTTATAAGGGGCCCTGTAAGGGTTTGCTCGGGGAGGGAGGAGTGTTATATAGTACTTAAGAAAAATAGCTTCAGGGGCAGGATGATGCATCCAACATCTATGTGTGTTGCATTTTACTGTCTGTACTTGTTTGGACCCATCCCTGGGTTTCCGGAAAAACACGTGGAATGGTTTATACATTGAATAAAAAGTTGTAGTAGCAAATAAGTAAAAAATTGGATTTAAAAAAGAAAAACACTGAGGATAATAATCATGCCTGCTTATGTCAAATTGTCATGAAAATTAAATGAATTAAAGATTGATAAAGTTCCCAGGTGTGGTGACTCACTCCTATAATCCCTATACCTGGAATTCAGAAGCAGGCAGATCTCTGCAGTTCTAAGACAGATTGGTCTACAGAGCAAGTTACAGGACAAGCAGGACTAGAAAGACACAGTCTCATTGAGAGAGAGAGTGTCCAGTTTTATTTTCCTATAACCCCTTAAACACAAGCTAAACATCTTTGCTTGCCAAAACATCAGGCAAAAATCTCTCTCAAACAAACGTGAAGCAGAGCTTAGACCCTGGGAAGCATTACGGTGTTCTCGTGGGATTCTGAGTAACTGAAAGTCAGTGATCACTGTTAGCTCACACAGCTAGTGATGAGAGACAGGAGGTTTAGTCTGTGGTCTTCGTCTGCTCCATCCTCCTCAGGTCCCCTGCCATGTTTCCTTCCTACTGTCTCTCTCTTCCATCCTCCTTTAACACTAGCTCCAGACAAAATAAGAAGCACAGGTCATCAGAACCGACGGAGGAGATTCTGATTTAGGATGGTCCTTGGTGTTGAGCGGTCAGTATCATGGCATACCATGATTCACTGCTCACCATCCATTTTTCTCAATGCAAAAGAACACATTTCTTGCTCTAAACCCTATCTGTGAGATGAGAATAACCTCTGAGGTGTAAATGGAAGTGTGTCCTTCTCCATCCTCAAGCATCGGAACTCGTGCAGTGCCTTCACTGTTAGAGCCCGGGTTTGACTTCCCTCAAACACAAAGCATCCTAGACCTGTAGGGAAATGGGAGCAATTAGTGCTTGGGAAACCTACTCCTCCTACACAGATGAAAATGTGGCATTTTGTTCTTATGATAAATAAGGAAGGTGTTGATAGGGTAGGTAAGATCTTCAGTGTGTGTGTGTGTGTGTGTGTGTGTGTGTGTGTGTGTGTGTGTGTGTGTGTGTGTGTGTTTACGAATACATAGCATTTGGATAGAATAGGAGAAGAAGTTAATAAATGAAGCAAGTATATCAGTGTATTCAAATTTGGAAACAAACTGGGTGGACTGATCAGTAAGTTACTGAATGTTAATATTCAAGAGTTTGGGAAGACTGAGAGCTGACTGAGACCGGTTAAGAGCACTTCCTGCTCTTCCAGAGAACCCTTATTCAATTACCAGTACCTACACAGGCGGGTTCACAGGCACTTGAGATCCAAGAGATCAGACACTCTCTTTTGGCCTTCTCAAGCACCTGCACACATGTGGCATACACTCACCCCGATGTACATGTGATAATAAAAATAAATAAATAAAATCAAGCTTAAGAGAAAAATTATTTGTCAGATGCTTAGTACTTAACCAAGCTTTCTCCTGGGCATCCTCTGTGAAGCATTTTATTCAAGTCTCACAAAATTTAGTGTTATTTTTATCCTCAGTTTACAGATGGAAAAAGTAATTCAAGATTCATCTTAGGTCAAGTAGTAGATGGCCAAGTGAACAGTATTTGAATCAGATCATCTGATATTATACATATGTATGTATGTATTGGTTTTTGCAGACAAATTTTCTCTGCATATCCCTGACTGCACTGTCCGTAGACCAGGCTGGCCTTGAACTCAGATAACTAACTGCCTCTGCCTCAGGACTACTGTGATTAAAGGCGTGAGCCACCACTGCTTGACATAATCTATTTTTTTCACTGTAGCATACTCTTTCAGATTCAGATGTATGCAAATCATGACTTTGCCTTTCTTAGTCCATTTACCAACAGCCAACAAAATTTTAAGATAAAAAAATTACAAATTTAGCTGGCTATAGTGACTCATGGTTTTTTGTTGTTGTTGTTGTTTACTTTTGAGACAGGGTTTCTCTCTGTCCCTTTGGCCATCCTGGAACTCACTCTGTAGACCAGGCTGACCTAGAACTCACAGCAATCCGCTTGCCTCTACCTCTGCAGTACTGGGAGTGCTTGGGATTAAAGGCCTGTGCCATCTATCTGGCAGGGTTCATGCTTTTAATTTCCCTACTCAGAATGCTGAGGTAGATAGATTTCTGTGAGTTCAAGGTCAGTCTGTTCTATATATGGAGTTCCAAACCAACCAGAGCTACCTGGTAGGTAAGATTTTGCTTCAAAAAATAAATAAATAAAAATTGCAACTTGGCTGTCAGTTAAATATCAGAGTGCTTACTGACAAGATAAATGCATAACAGCTCTTGGCAGAGGCAACGGCACAGAAGGTGATTCTCCCCAAATTCTGGGCAAGTTATAGTGAAGCTAGAGGCCACCAGTCAAAATAGTAAAGAGGGTATGGAGAGTGCCATGAAGAGCACGCAGATGCCGGAGCTCATGGTCATGTTGGGGGAGTGTTTTGATTTGGCACAGTCCGGTGAGGGGAGGGTATTGGTTTGTAACTGCGCACTACTCGTGATCAGCCCGCTTTATGAGCAGTACCTACTGGGTGTTATTCATTACTTTCCAAAACGTGGAAAGGGTAGAGAATACAGCCTAAGCAAAAGCCATCCTTGTCTGGGAAGCGCTGTTAATATAGACAGATGGATCCTGGTTTGGCAGCCACCAGACAGGGCAGAAATTCTTGCCACAGAGAGCTACAAGTTCAGACCCAGAAGCTGGTGTATGTATGTATGTATGTATGATGCTTACATGCCAGGATAAAGGCATAAAGCAACAGTGGACAGGGCAGTGGTTTTTATTCCTGGAATGAGCCCACCAGGGAATTCTTTATGTCTATTGTACAACTTGTACATTTTTGCATTTGATTTGTCTGTTTTATAAAGTTTCTCCCTAATCAAAGCTCTCAGTAAAACATGGGGTGGGGCGCTTGATGTATAAGAATGCTTGTTGAATAATTTATTCTCGGGAACCTTAGAAAAAGCCAGAGTGAGGATATATCAGAGAATAAGCTCAGATGTAGCTTTAAGTAATTCCTAAAACAACACAAAGGCATGGCAGTTCACTCAGAGATGCTAGAAAGAAGGATCTTCGCCATCTGGAATATGCTGATGTATTTTTAGAGTGCAGTCTGGAGGTGGTCTTCAGGGGAAAAGCAGACCCTCTATAGCCCTGGAAATGCTAAGCCATCTGGCTGGAAGAACAGCATTAGCAAATACCTGTGGAGATTAATAATCACACTTGCCCAGCAGGACCACAGAGCTCAATGGTGGGGTGACTGGAAGGGGCTCACTCAAATAGGAGCCCGAATGGCAGAGACAGTTCAGTGGAATAGGGACAGCCATATAGGCTAGCACGGTCAACCTGGGAACTTTGCCATGTGCAGGCAACAGGGCAGATTTAGGTTATGCGAATCTTAAGATGTATCTGATTTAGACTATCCCATTTGAGGGAAATACTACAAAATTACAGATGCAAATACGGTTGATCATATCACAAGCCTCAGAATTTGTTAGTTAAGTGAGAGAGCTAGGATTCCAAGCCTCATTAGCTTTTGAAATGTCTGCCTCTATCACAACAGTTTTAACCAATAGCGACGTAATAGGAGCTCCAAATAAATATAAATTTTTCTATCATGAACCTTTAAAAAGGTAAAAATAAGCATGTAGAAGTCTTATATTTTATTTAATCCAATATGTCCTAGTAATATTTCAATTTGTGATCAATACAAAATTAGTGATAAGATATTTTACATTCATTTTGTACTATATATTTGAACTCTGGTGTTTATATATATAATACATATTTTTTATTTATATATATTTTTAGTTACATATATAGTATAAACCAATGAGGATTAGCCACATGTTTAGTGTTAGGTGGTTTTGTGTGTGTAGGAGCCTCTGAACTAAATGGGGTATAACTAGAGCCTTGCTGTACTCCGAAAAGACCTATGAGTCATCACCAATACCATCATCATCATCACCATCATTACCACTATCTCCATCATCAGCATCACCACCAGCAGCAGCAGCATCATTAAAGAGCTTGTTCAAACACAAGATGCTAGACTTCATTTAAGACATGCTGAATTAGAATATAAGAATAGGCTCTTAAGCTTTCCTGGTAATTCACATGTACATTAAAGATTGAGATACGCTGCTCTAAGCAACTAAAATTAGAATATCTGAAACAAAAGATGCAAGAATGCTCAGAGATGTCCCACAGGAACAATGTTGCAAGAATGAGTAATGGAATCGATTTATGGAATCAAGAAGACAGCCACGACAATTTGAAAAGAATAGTTAGAACTGAAAATCCTCACCATGCAGTTTCAGGAACAGAACGGAAAAGAGATGGTGCACCATAAACTGAGTTTTGATTACTTTTGGCATTGAAGTGGATGGCATCATGATGGTACAACTTAAAAAAAGTACATCACCCAAGCAGGAGTTACAGGAATTTTTTTTTTCAACTAAGTTATGAAAAGTTCATCTGATGTTTCTCTTTTTCTGCCGCATCCATCTTCCTTCCTCTGGTAACCTATTTGAAATAATGGTAGCTCTGGCTACACAGAGACTTTGGAACACATGTGTGTGAGAACAACTTTGAAATTTTTTTTCCATGATATTTATTGAGCTCTACATTTTTCTCTGCTCCCCTCCCTGCCTCTCTCCTCCCCCCTTCAATCCTCTCACAAGGTCCCCATGCTCCCAATTTACTCAGGTGATCATGTCTTTTTATACTTTCTACTTCCCATGTAGACTATATCTATATAAGTCTCTCTTAGTGTCCTCATTGTTGTCTAAATTCTCTGGGAATGTGGTTTGTAGGCTGGTTTTCTTTGCTTTATGTTTATAAACCACCTATGAGTGAGTACATGTGATAATTGTCTTTCTGTGTCTGGGTTACCTCACTCAAAATAATGTTTTCTAGTTCCATCCATTTTCCTGCAAAATTCAAGCTGTTGTTATTTTTTTCTGCTGTGTAGTACTCCATTGTGTAAATCTACATTTTTTTGTTTATTCTTCAATTGAGGGGCATTTAGGTTGTTTCCAGGTTCTGGCTATGACAAACGAAGCTGCTATAAACATAGCTGAGCACATGTCCTTGTGGCACGATTGAGCATCCTTTGGATATATACCCAAAAGTGGTATTACTGGGTCTTGAAGGTTGTTTCCTAATTTTCTGAGAAATCGCCACACTGACATACGAAGGGGCTGTACCAGCTTGATTTCCCACCAGCAATGCAGAAGTGTTCCCTTCCCCCACAGCCTCTCCAGCAGAAGTTGTCATCAGCATTTTTGATCTTGGCCATTCTTACAAGTGTAAGATGGCATCTCAGAGTTGCTTTGATTTGCATTTCTCTGATGACTTAGGATGCTGAACATTTTCTTAAGTGTCTTTCAGCCATTTTAGATTCCTCTGTTGATAGTTCTCTGTTTAGGTCTGTGCTCCATTTTTTTTTATTGGATTACGTGATTTTTTGGTGTTCAATTTCTTGAGTTCTTTGTATATTTTGGAGATCAGACCTCTGTCTGATGTGGGGTTAGTGAAGATCTTTTCCCATTCTGTAGGCTGTTGTTTTGTCTTGTTGACCGTGTCCTTTGCTTTACAGAAGCTTTTCAGTTTCAGGAGTTCCCAATTATTAATTGTTTCTCTCAGTGTCTGTGCTGCTGGGGTTCTGTTTAGGAAGTGCTTCCCTGTGCCAATGCGTTCAAGTGTACTTCCCACTTTCTCTTCTGTAAGGTTCATTGTGGCTGGCTTTATGTTGAGGTCTTTGATCCATCTGGACTTGAGTTTTGTACATGGTGATAGATATGGGTCTATTTTCATTTTTCTACATGTTGATATCCAGTTATGCCAGCACCACTTGTTGAGTATGCTTTCTTTTTTCCATTTGATATTTTTTGCTTCTTTATCAAATATCAGGTGTTCGAAGATGTGTGGATTGATATCCGGGTCTTCTATTCAGTTCCATTGGTCCTCCTGTCTGTTCTCATGCCAGTACCAGGCTGTTTTCAGTACTGTAGCTCTGTAGTAGAGTTTGAAGTCAGGGATTGTGATGCCTCCAGACGTTCTTTTGTTGCCCAGGATTGTTTTGGCTATCTCGGGTTTTTTGTTTTTCCAAATGAAGTTGAGTACTGTTCTTTCAAGGTCTTTGAAGAATTTTGTTGGGATTTTGATGGGCAAACTCTGAAATTTTATGGTTGAGAAATGTTCATTCATGTGGATTCAGAGCTAAAAATGAAAACTGAGCGTCCTTAAGCTGCCTAGCTGAACAGCTTTATGCTGATGGCCTTGCTTGGTGATTCAGGTCGTAGCTGACCGTGGTTGGAAAGCAGTGTGTGGGGCTTGCATGCTTCAGGTCTCCTGTGACGGTGAAGTATTTGTTTAATTATAAAAACGTCTCTCACTGCAGTTGTAAATGGCATTTACTCACCTTTTCAGCGACATCATCTTCTATTGCTGATTGGATTCGAGAAAACATAAACATCTTTCATTGGAGTATCAATCATATGTGAGGATTCAAAGGAATCCGTTTCGTTCTCTGAGCAGAGATGCTGTTTTATTGTGACAGACTTTCAAAAAAACTGCCCAGTTGATTTAGCAAACTGAGTGCTTTCATTTCTAAACAAAAGCCTAGGTATGTGTAACCACATATTCAAGTTCACGCTTCCTTAATCAATTCAGTATCTGGAACAAAATTGGCAACAAATAAATACAAGGGTAGATGGCACGATAACTAGGTGAATATCAATGTGACAGTTATTTCCATTTCCCCTACTTACAGTTGATAAAAATTGCTATAAGTTTGATTATTTTGATGAAATTAATCAGCTATTTCAATGAAATTTATTTTGACTGTTTTATAAAATTTAATTTATTTATTTAGTATTGATTGATATACTCAGAAGTTTGTTTCTGTAAATTAAAGCATCAAAAGAGACTGCCATTCATTAGTAAATCATGTACAAGTAGCCTATATTTTTAGAGTAACCTTTCTCAAGGAGAAAACAGAAATAGAAAATAACCCTTTAAACAATTTCATACTAGTTTATTTCTGTCCTTTGTGGACAAGACACACACAGAGAAAATTATTTGTTGCATGACCTGACACAAAAAGTAGTCATCAGACTTAATGTTCTTATAGCTTAGGACCAACCATAGACGTGTGATATGTACTGTGTGCCAATGACTCTTCTAGACCATAGCAGGTACAGTGCAAGAAGACTATTTTCTGAGTCCCTTTTCTTTGGGGGAACTTTCACCTAGATATTATTTAATCATATTATGAAAACTGTGATCACAAATGAATGAGCAAAGTACAGGGAATAAAATGAATGCTATCACAGTTCTGACTTGATCATGAAGGAAAACTTCAGGTTTCAGAGATATTTACATTGAGTCTTGAATGCTGGAAGATTGGAAATGGGAAACACTAATCTCAACCAAATAATAGCAAAGTGAAAATTCTCAGTATTCTTATTGTTCTGCCCAGATCTGCAAAGTCCCCCAAAAAGCAACAAGGAGATGGAGTCCTATATGTAAAAGCAAAGAGCCTTTACTTTATACAAGTTTGCAAACTCAGTCTTTCCGTGTGCCCAACATATTGGAATAATAGGAGCGCCCTGAACACAGTTGAGTTGGGTTTTTATAGTAGTAAAGGTGGGGGTGAGGTATTTCTAAGGTTCAGCACCCCTGATTGGCTGACATTTGTCTAGGGGTGTCCAGATGAGTGTGTGCTAGCAGGTGATCCTATCTACAACGGTTGGAACGTTAGGAATTTCCTTTGGATGGCCTGTTCTTGGGTGATGCCTGGATAATCTCAGTTTGTGGTCCTTCTGCAACCAGGTATTGCCTCAAGGTAAACTACTAAGACTCAGGCCTACTTTAAATTTATCAAGGCTGAATCCAACACTGGCAAGTGATAATGGTTGGGTGGTCTGTTACTATTAAGCTTATCGTGGTTGGTGAGTCCTACACTTACAGAGTTAGTCAGTGAGAACCTGAGAGTGTGTTCTAAAGAGTGGATTAGTAGGTTGGGTCTGAGTTCTGAAAGGCTTTTCCCTTTTCTAAGAAGTGTGGTTTTAATCTGTGCAACACAGGCACCTGTGAAATGGTTCTGAGCCGGGGGCTGAAATAAGTAGATGTGGTTTTCAAATGATGACTTGTAAAAGACAGAACTCAGCCAGCACGCTGGCATACACCCTAATCCCAGCACTTGGGAGGAAGAACAATAGACTCACAAGTTTGAGACCAAATTGACCTGCATAGCAAGAGCCTTCTTCAAAAAGAAAAAGAAAAAAGAAAAGGTGGAACGGGTTACAAAAAGACCTATGCAGTGACCATTTGTTTGTTTGTTATTATTTTGACAGGGTCTCAGGTCTCACTGTACAGTCCTGACTACCCTGAGACTCACTGTATAGACCAGGCTAGTCTTAAATCACAAACATCAACATGCCTCTGTTTTCCAAGTGCCGGAATTAAAGGTGTGCATACACCAGCTTTAATGCAACTGGTTCAATGGCCAGCTTTTAACATGAGATGTGAATAAACAGAGAAAATCCAGGATAAGGCCAAAGTTTCTAGCCTTCAGGGAGGTGTGGATCCCAAGGCTTTGCTATGGAAATGGAAACTTCCCCATTTGCCTGGTGACTCAGTGGGAGACTGATTTCCTGTCCTATGCTCCCCACAGTCATTCCTTCAGCTTAATTCAGTCTCTGCCTCCACAGTGAAGGTGGACAGTCCTAGGGCTGGTGTTGAGAGGTGGGGGTGGATTCACTGTCTTCAGCCTCATGTCAACCCTCAAGCTGGTCAGAAAACAACATGCTGCTTTTATCACTCTCTAGGGAAAGGAAGAGAGTTATTAACTGTCTCCTTAGTTGTTAATGACTCAGTGATTAAAAGGAAGATTGAAATGCGTTCAAAGATGAGAGTTTCAAAAAACCACTTTTTTTTAGCAACCTTGAAATTCTTCACTTCAGCAACACAAATGAGCTGGGGACAGAAACTGAGTTTTATTCATTTCTGCTTTGAAAACAAATGTGTAAAGCCTTTTCGTTCCTTTAGTTTTGACCTCCTTAAATTTCTCTGTAAATTTAAATACAGGGACATATTACATTTTTGAGATATAGTAACAATAAGTTCATTTGTTTGTTCAATAATTTGTGTTTTCTTGTCTAAAAGCGGCAAATACTATAAAATTATAGAACTACTTATAGCCATTTTATCCAACTAGACAACATAATGACGGTGTTATCAATGTTGAAGAAAACCTAAAGCGGCAGCATTCTTAAGAAGAAGCAATCAAATTAAACATTTTTCTTTTTGGTTTTGAGGGTGTCAACTCTTTAATTAATGTGCAGAACAAATTTTCAAAATAAAATACTTCTGTTTTAAAAACTAGTATAGAACTGGGCAATGGTGACACCTGGCTTTAATCCCAGCACTCAGGAGACAGAGGCAAGCAGATCTCTGAGTTGAAGGCCAGCCTGGTCCACACAGATCAAGTTATGGGACACCAAGCCAAGGCTACAGAGTAAAACTGTCTTAGAAAAGAAAAAAAAGGAGGAAAAAGAAGGGAGAAGAGAAGGAGGAAGAGGAGGAGGAGGAAGAGGAGAAGGAGAAGAAGGAGAAGGAGAAAGAAGAAGAAGAAGAAGAAGAAGAAGAAGAAGAAGAAGAAGAAGAAGAAGAAGAAGAAGAAGAAGAAGAAGAAGAAGAAGAAGAAGAAGAAGAAGAAGCAGGAAGGTGGTGGGAGGGAGGGAGGCTCTAAGGAGACCTCAGAGGTGGAGAAGTAGAGAAGCAGAGAAACACAGCTCCCAGCTCTGCACAGTGCCTCTAGGCACACAAGGAGAGGTGTCTGAGTCACTGTTGCTACCCATAGCTGCTGGAACCTAGAGGGAGTGAAGGGGAAAAAACAACAACGAAAAATCTAGTCAATCTCTCTGCCTTCCTCTGCAGGAATCCTTTTTCTCACAGCAGTGCCTTAGCGCCAGCAAGGGTCACTTCCTCCCAGGTGCGGCCTCAGCAGCTGAGGAAAATGGGGAGCTAGAGAGATGGCTTAGACTAAGAGCATGCGCTCCCTGGAGCTGAAAGAGAAAACCCCACAAACCTCGCCTCATTTATACCAACTCCCATTGCTATCTAGACATGACTTGTGAAGATATTATTATGAAAATAAGTCTTTTGTTCTCTCTCTCTCTCTCTCTCTCTCTCTCTTTCAAGACATTATTTTTCTGTGTAGCAGCTCTTTTTGTCCTGGAACTCACTCTGTAGACCAGGTTGGCCTTGAACTCACTGAGATCTGCCTGCCTCTGCCTCCAGAGTGTGGGTATCTCACAGGCAGAGTTAATAAGACACCATGAGATCCCTTAAGACTGCTGTCCCACTGTGTACTCAGCCTGGTTGTTTAATCTGCCTTTAAGAAAACGATCAACCTTACTTGCCTTAGATTTTCATGCAATCAACTTTTACAACCTAAGATGGCGCCTAGCTTTAATCTTAAATTAAGTACTCGTCCATGCCCATGACCCATGAATAATATATGTATGTTTATGTGATGTCATAATAAACGCTGAAAACGGCAAACAGGTTGAAAGCAACCTTATAAAAGTATTTGCCATAAATGTTGAAAGCAACATACAGATATTGCTTGATCAGATTTGTCTGTTGTGTAGGTCAGCTGGGGTTCGTGTTAGGAATATTTCTTAAGACCTCTCCGCCAAAGCAAATAATTCCAATCAGACCGAATGAGACCAAATAAAGAAGCCCATGTTTAATGCTATGCTTCTGGCTGGCATTGGGAAAGCATGGCGAAGGGAAGAGAGAGAGAGAAGGGGAGACCATGCAAAACTCGGAGACCACGTGTGCATTCTCTGGGGGGTCAGTTTAAGTAGCTTGTGGGAATGGTCTTGACCTTCCCTGGGGATGGGTCACTGTTTGGTGGGCTTTCTCAGAGGTGGAGTTTGGACTAAGGCAACTCCCAGGGGAGGGGGCTTGAAATGGAGTTCCTGCCCAGTATTCCAAAGATGGGGGCCAGGGGCTGGGATGAGGCCCCCTACTATAATAGTAAAGTTTCAACCCTCATAAATCCTTGTTTAAGATTTCAGGAAAGTGTCCTTCATTCCTCCCCATGTGATGCTTTCTGGGTTCTTTGATAAATACAAAGCCAAAGCCCTTTGTTAGGGACGGACACACACACACACACACACACACACATACAAACAAAGACAGAGAGAGACAGAGACAGAGAGACAGAGGGAAGGAAGGGAGGGAAGGAGGGAGAGAGACGGGGGCAGACAGACAGACAGATAGAGAGATTCACAAGATAGCATTCAAGCAGGCACAGATTCAGCTTCCTATAACAGACAGACAGGAGACAGTAAAAGACACAGGGAGAGAGAGGGAGAGAATTCAAATCTTGGCTCACTCTTTGTGAAACCACTCCAAGGGAAATAGTTTTGGTATCTTTTTCTTAATGTCACACCAATATATTTTGGGTACTCTGAAGTTATTTGTAATGTGTTTAACCGACACAATGATTAATTCACATCATGTAATATATAGATGAGCTGAGCACCTAAAAATCTAAACAGTAGAGAATAACCCAAAACAAGCATTATTTTAGGAGAAAATTTTATTTCATTTCTAATACTTAAAAATTATAAAATACCTCATTTGCCATGCAAGATGACTGGTAATGAAGCCATTTTATATTGCCTTGTTAAATATAATTAATACTAAAATTTTTTAAACCTACATTATGTCAAATTGTCATTTAACTGATTGTGTCTGATGCAATTTTCATGCCTAATTCTCAGAAACCTGGTTTAGACACCAAGAGACCAAAAATTCATTATCTAGCCTTAGGCAAAACTTTGTTTAAGCAAGCATACTGTGTACATTTTTGTCTGTTGTTCCCTTTTCAAATGTTGTAATTTTTAGACATAGATTTTATTCCCAAAATAAGAAGAAAAGTGAGATTAGCAAATTAAGTTTGCAAATTCAGGTATATGTCATTACAACAGTTTTAAATTCTCCAGTTTCTATTTTGTACTCATCCCTCCCTCTGTTTAAACCCCTCTCCCACTCCTCTATCTTTTTTATAATTTACTTATTTTTATTTTATGTGCTTTAGTGTTTTGCCTGCATTCATGTCTATGTGAGGGTGCTGGATCCCCTGGAATTATGTGAGTGCTGGGAATTGAACCTGGGTCCTCTGGAAAAGTAGGCAGTGCTCATAACTGCTGAGCCATCTCTTCAGCTCCTCATTCTTCCTTTAAAAAAAAAAAGTTCTTGCCCAGTTTTTACAGTGTATGATCTGAAAAACAAAACCAAACAAAAATAAAACTTATCTTAAATCAAAAAAAAGATTAAAGCATAAGAGATATTGCCCATGATCTCAATATGTTTATTTTTTGGAAGACAAGGAGAATTGATTGATTGATGATTGACAAATAGAAGTGTAGAAAGTTAGAGATATTTATTAGTGTTTTTGGTAGTGGGTGGGTATAGATATAAAACAACACAAGGAAGAAATGTACAAAGAGAGGGTGTGGCTCAGCTGTGCTTATGTGGCTTGCACAAAGCCCTGGGTTCCGTCCCCAGCACCATGGACGCTGTGTGCAGTGGTGCACAGCTGTAACCCAAGAACGGGGGAAGTCGAGCAGCAAAATCAGGAGTTGCTAGTCACCCTTGGCTAGCTATAAGTTCTAAGCTAGCCTGGGGCATAAGACCCTTCACCCCTACTAATAATGATATTATTATTGTTGCTTTTGTTGAGACTAAGTGATGAATCATCTTAGAAGACTAGGAATACAAGAAACACTTTTGGCAACCCAAACTCTTGTTTTATGTATCATCTAACAGATTTTGTTCATTATGGGTTATGAGGTAAGCATCGTACTGTCTCTTTTGGTGCCCTAGCACTAACTCCTCTTTATTCTGAAAAGAACTCTCAGACACAACCGCTTTTACTTAACACAGATACCAATAAACACTAGATATAACTGCGGCTTCTCCCTCACAGTTCCAGCTTTGTGAAGTGACCGCTTGATGGGTTTTTGACACCAAAAAGAATACAAATAAACTTACAAAAGGACCAAATGATGTAGTGGGGAGTGAGACGGAAGGATTTCATTTAGAGATTATTTAGTGGTTTGAAAAGCATCAGAGAATGGGTACTTGCAACACTGGATTGATACCGACAGTGACATTTTCCTTATTCTTTTAGCTCCAAGTTAATAACAATACTATGGATACATCCTTTTATTCTTCCTTGAAGAAGCACTGCAATGAAATAATGTACTATAAGCACTTCTAACCCTTGACATGAAATATCTGCTACTTTAGCGCTTCGCTGGGACAATTCTTCATATCATAAATCCAACCACCCGCATAGTAGATAGGAGATCAGGCAGAGAGTTCCTGGGATAAACTATTAAAAGCTAAATGTTATTCAGGAAAAGTCTTTTGAAACATTGTTTCTATTATCAACAAAATTATCTAATAACTAAACTATTAAGTATAATTAATTTGAAATCCATATACTATAAAAAACAATATATATATGGACATATAGCTATTGACACATTTTATAAGCATATTCTCCTTGTGAGTCTCTGAAAGACTTCTGCTTTTCAAATATTTTATCTATGTTATGATTGCTTTTTAAAAATGATACCAGCTAGAATAATATGAAAACATATTTTTTATATGTAAAATGTGTGCAACCTTTATTCTGTTAGAATAGATCCTTTTCCACTCAGGCTGACTTGGAGGTTTCCCTTAGGTTGCTGATTGTATGTGTAAAATACTCAGTATTGTATGGAACATCTTTCATTGAAGAAAAAGATAAGACAGCATTTCATCCCCACATAAGCCATCTGCTTAGAGCTCAAAATGTATTATGGGCTCCAGAAGGACTATTAAACACTCACCCACCAAGTGAGCATCCCAGGAGTCCCTCGGTGCACAGCCGCCATTCACCTACACCTCTTGGCCATGTGTTCTTTTTATTATCGTGCCATCACTTTAATCAAGATTTATTTGTCTTTGCTATGTATCTCCAAATATTACTTTTCTGTTCACTAAATCCTTCAGCGCTTCCAGGCTCCGGCATCATCTGTCTTTTCCTAACCAGTGACTGTTTTGAATTCAATACTATGTTCCCAGTGCAGAGGTCCTGTTGATTTCCCCAGGATGAAAACACTTCTGAGTCACGTGCAAGGACCTGAAGACAAAGTCTCGGGCCCTGAAGTTGCCTGAGATTATTCATGGGGAGAATTTTCAAGCTTTGTCTTTGTTCCTGCCTACAGCCATGGAATGCCTCTTAAATCACTGACAGAGAATTTAGGTCAACACATTGCCTGAGGTCATTTAAATTTCAAATCTGCTGCCATTTTCCTGCTTCTAGCAAATGGGAGGGAAAAGGATTGTGCCTACAGCTAGCGAAGCTGGAGCTGGAATCTGGCACAGGGAACTTCAAGTCAGGGTGAGACTTATTTATGCTCTGCTGGAGGAAGTGTGTCGAGAAGGTTAATGAGTCTAAATTGGGATGCTGGCTTCTGAGTCAGAGCCGAGCTGGGACTGTACACGGTGATGGGAGTTAGTCTCTTTCACAGATTTTGTAGCACTCTGATCGTGTGGCTTGAGTGTATCTCTTTTGTAATCATGGAACCTGTTATTGTGGGCTCACAGAAACGATCTGTGAATGAAGCCCAGATTCTATGATTTGTTTAAACCAGTCAAGCGACAGGAACAAAATGCTTAGATTTGCAGGCCTCCATTGCCAGTCCAGAACCCACGCACTATGGTCGTGAGTCACCTGACAACCACAATTGGATGAACTCTGCCTTTTTCATGTGAGCAGCTACCGTTCTGTCACTTCTAAGACTGTTGGGCCTGAAGGCAGAATCAAGGGATTAGATTTTGATTTTCATTTCTTAGAATACTCCGAGTTGTAGCAAGAAACACAGTTAGCATCCACATCTTACTCTCCTAATGCCTTTACAGTGAAAAAGACCCAGAAGCATTTTATAAAGCTAGTGTCAGTCCAGGCAGAGAAAGGACAATAAGAGTCCAAGTGTTTCTAGAAAGTTAAACCCTAATCCAGGCCTTATATGGTGGCACATGCCTTTAATCCTAGCCCTTGGGAGGTCAGAGAGATTTCTGAGTTTGAGGCTAGTCACGGTTACATAGTGAGACCTTGTCTTCAAAAAAAAGCAGGTCGGGGGAAGGGGTTGAGTCATATATAATATTCTTATACACACATATGTCTTACATATTTAGCTATTATGCATTTATTTCTTTATTTGTTATATATAGTAGCACAATGAAAGGGCACAGAAACCAGATTGAATGAGATACCAATGACCAAATTTTAGACAATTTGAATGACAAAATAACAATAAATAAATCCATGATTATCAGAGATATCAATGAATCTATGTTCATGTAAGTATTTACTTACATTATAAAGGAGATAAAAGTGGGTGTTCTCATTGAATGTAATTCTTAATAATAAATGTAAAAGAAATGATAGAAATCAAATAGCAGTTTTATAAATTCACAGTATTAATTTTTATTGAGAATATTCAGCAGTAGATGCTAATCTTAATCAGGTATCATGATTCTCAAGTATGTCCCATCAAATGATATTTATTAATTAATGAAATTATAGTAGAAAATTGGCAGATATTACCTTAACCAATGATCAAATTAAACATCAAAGTTAGCAATAAGAAATCTCAGCACTGTGGAGCTCCTTATATGATGAGGGAGGAAGGATGCAATACCATTTCTCTGATAAATATATATGTATGACTATGTAATAAATGTATAAATATAAGTATATCACAAAAAATGTTTACCCTCAGTCAAATTGGGAGAAAGTGTTAGAAACGACAAAATCCAGAGGCATTCTACAAAATGATTAGCCAAGTGTCATTAAAGGAGTCACACTTGTAAGAGAACGAAATACCAAGGAAATGTTAGAAAGAACTAAGGGCTGGGCAGTTGTGGTGCACATCTTTAATCCCAGCATGTCTTTAATCGCAGGCAGAGGCTGGCAGATCTCTGTGAGTTCGAGGCCAGCTTGGTCTACATAACGAGTTCCAGGACAGGCTCCAAGGCTACGCAGAGAAACCCTATCTCAAAAAATAAATAAATAAAAATAAAAAAATAAACAAACAAAAAAAGAATTGAGAGGACTTGAAAATGAGTGTAGTGTCCAAATATGCACTGAGTCCCTCAGAAGGAAAGAATGTTAGCGTGCAGCTGGAGCCTCCTATGACATAGGTTAGCATACTCAAATCCTTTCCTTGACATCTTAATGTTGGCAGTGTAAAATGTCAACAATATGGAAAACTGAGTAAGGCTATATAGGAACCATGTGTATTAGCTTTGTGGCGGTTTGGTTTGGTTTGGTTTGGTTTTGCATCCAAATCTTTTTTAATACCAGTAAGATCCAAGGTTAGTTTTTGTAGTCACAACTGGCCCTTTAGCCTCTAGCATGCTTGAACTTCCAGCCCTTGGAGCTGATGAGGCTGTGTGGGGTTCCTGGAGTATCACCACATTGGAGCCATGCCGAAATGCCAGTATACCTCTCAGTCCTTCCCAGGACCAGACAGAAGCACAATGTCACGGCCTTTGGGGGACTCCAGGGCCAGCTGGTTGAAAGTGAAGGCACTACCCCAAGCCTTATGGATGTGACTGTGGGCCTGGCTGCTCACCTGCATTGCACACATCTTTAGCTTGGGCATTTCTAGAATCCACATGTCATCTGGGATGGTCCCCACAGCCAGAAAACTTCATCTTTCAGATCAGCTGGGACAGGGACAGAGGTGGCTAGCTTGAGTGACATATAGGTGACCTTTTCAGTACAACCTGACTGTGAAGGTGAAGTTGGTTCGCCTGGCCGGAAACCTGTTCGGCTTTACTCGCCTCCATGGGTAGATGCCACTGTTCTAGGACTCCTTACTCTGGGAAACTTTATTGTTTTGTTGTGATGGAGTGCCAGCTACCATGATGGCACCTCCTGCTTGGTCAGGTCCAGAAAGCTTTGTTAAGTTAGTTTAGTTCTTTTTTACTCTGTTTTTTTTTTTTTTTTTACTTTTGCACCTTTAAAAATATAACTTATTTCATAATAAGCAGTTAGAGATAGATAAATGGACAGTTAAAGAAAGAAGAAAGACTGCCCAAGATCAGATTCATTAACCTTTTGGTCCTCCATGTTTTCCAGCTGCAAGAATATAATAACAACCCTGTGGTGATGAGTTGAAGGTTAAATACAAATATGTATGCAAAGGATTCAGCTGATGCTTTTAGTTTGTGGTAAGATCATAAACCATCATCAGGGCATTATTGGTATGGATCATTAAAATTCTACTCAAAATTAAGGTTTTCGTGAGTGTTAAAGCAAATCTGAGCATTGATTGGAGTGTTTCCAAAGAGAGCCACAAGGTCTGTCTCCTCAAAGGCTTCTCCCCCATTGTTGAGCACCCCAACCCAGAGAGCCCTTTAATAAAGCAGGCTGCAGTTTCAGATCTTACTCTGTCCCCCAGATAACTGATGGCTTTCTTTCTTTCTTTCTTTCTTTCTTTCTTTCTTTCTTTCTTTCTTTCTTTCTTTCTTTCTTTATTTATTTATTATGGTTGGTTTTTTTGAGACAGGGTTTCTCTGTAGCTTTCGGAGCCTGCCCTGGCACTAGCTCTTGTAGACCAGGCTGGCCTCCAACTCACAGAGATCCGCCTGCCCCTGCCTCCAGAGTTGATGGCTTCTTTAAAAAGAAGTGCTTACATCTTCTTGTATATCCTAAAAATAATATTGTAGAGCAGGAGGTATTATTTCCACGATATGTTTAATTAATCTGATATGCAAACATTTGAGGTTTGATTTTTAATATAAAATTAGAATTGTGCTCTACATGCTCTTTTTCTTTACAACAAGTCACTAAATATCAAATCATCCCATCATGTGTTGGTCCATTGTACTGCTATAACAAAATACTGCAGACTAAATCACTGGTTCCCAACCTCCCTAATGCTGCAACCTTTGAATACCTTCCACATGTTGTGGTGACCCCCAACCATAAAATCATTTTCTACCATTGCTACTTCATAACTGCAATTTTGCTACTTTTTGAGAGTTTGTTTGTTTGTTGTTTGTTATTTCGTTTATTTTTTGAGGCAGAGTCTGTCTCTCTGTGTAGCCCTGGCTGTCCTAGAACTCACTCTGTAGACCAGGCTGGCTACAGAGATCCTGCTGGAATTAAAGGCATGTGCCACCACTACTTGGCATCATTTCGCTAGTGTTATAAATCATGAAGTAAATATCTGTGTTTTCCGATGGTCTTAGGGAACCCCTGTGAAGGGGTCAAGACCCACAGGTTGAGAACTATTGTTCAAAGAGCAGCCTCACCTTTCTCACGGCTATGGACCCTGGGAATCTGACATCAGGGAGCCAATATTATGTTCAGCCTTCTGTTAACCCTATAGTTTTTCTACTCATGTTCCTTTTATATTGATTTTCACTGTTCATTTTCCATTAATTTTCTCTATTGCTTAGACCCTTTAAAAGTCAATTCCTGTTCTTTTAACAGCAAACATTAAAGAAAATGAAACATGCATTTAAAAAAAATCAACAAACCTTCCACTGAATCAGTATGAGTCCCTTCATCCTGAGTGATAATCAACAATAAATTCTGATTACCTCTTCCAATCCCCTTACTAATTATGTTATAGTCCTGTACTTTATTTTATATGTACTAACCAGACCATGTTATTTTGTTGTTCTAGACACCTTGATTCCACGCGTTTTTCACTTTCTATTTTGTTTGCATTGTATTTCATAGTCAAAGGTATTTTACGGTTATTGGCATCCTTCCTATAGGATAGTCTGTTTTTAGAACTTCAATTAGTGGGGCTGGAGAGATGGCTCAGAGGTTAAGAACACTGGCTGCTCTTCCAGACGTCCTGAGTTCAATTCCCAGCAACCACATGGTGGCTTACAACCATCTGTAATGAGATCTGGTGCCTTCTTCTGGTCTGCAGGGATACATGCTGGCAGAATACTGCATACATAATAAATAAATAAATATTTTTAAAAAATAGCATCATCTAAAAAAAAATGTGTTTTGTGCTGATTCCTAGCCCCGCCTTGTAAGCGGTGCTAAGTCAAGAGCCGTTTTTACAGCTGAAGGATGGCAGTGGCCTAGAGCATCCATGGTTATTGTTAGATGAGACTGAATTGAAAAGTCCATGACATCGATCATATGTTTCATGGAACTGCTATGATGAATAGAAACAGAAGGGGTGGCTTCAAACAGAGAAAGGTATTCTCTCAATGCTCTGGAGGCTGAAGATCAAGATGTTGCCAGGGCCATGTCCTCTGTGACGCCTCTAGAGGACCATGTGTCCCACGCCTGTCTCCTAGCTTTAGGTCGCTGTCCAGAGTCCTCAGCCATCTCTGGCTTGTAGATGAATCACTTCTATCTTGGCCTCCATGTGTTTCTGTCTCTCTGCTCCTTTTCTTTCCTAAGAACACCAGTGACGTTGAGTTTAGAGACAACCTAACTGTAGTGCAGTGTTTCCTTGAGTTAGGAGAAATTTGGCAGCTTCCACCCCTAATTACATTATCTGCTGAAGAATAAACAGACTTTAATTACATTATCTGCTGAAGAATAAACAGACTTTTGAATAAGGAATAACTTTACATTTCAAAACTGCTCAGCAGTGTAATCCTCCTAAGGACATTTGAAAAGATTAAGAATCCAAATATAAGTTGAAATTTAACTTCCAATGACAGTAATTAAATTGAGGTGAGAGTTTGGAAGAACCTGATATAGTCTAACATTGATAAAATATGATTTATCTAGTCAGCCAATAATAATGTTATCAAAACGGGCTTCCCTACCTGGAGTCTAGTAAGGTTCTTTTCCATATAGATTCTAAGACATACCTTAATTTCATAAAGGTTATTGTGGAAGAAGGAGGAGGATTAGGAGAGGAGTTCAGAGATGAAAATGGTTGGATTTCAAGCGAGTATGTCTGGCTTTCAGTTTAGTCCAATTTGTGTGTGTGTGTGTGTGTGTGTGTGTGTGTGTGTGTGTGTGCACTATTGTGCAAGTGTGTCTAAAGTACCAGCTTCTGAAAGGACTGAAAACAGAAATTCCAGTACATTTCTGCTTCGTGAGTAGAAGGCAGAATGATTTACGTGAGAAATCTTGAAAGAGTTGAGAGCAACTCTTCCAATCTCGCGGCTAGAGAGTGTGTGAATCATTATGTTGCCCCAGAAAAAATAAAAGAGCTTTAAAGAGTCCGTGTTCTGCTAAAGCTACTGTGTTCTAAAGTATTTGGGAAATGACCAGAGTACGCATCTAAGTTGGTACCTTGGGACACTTTCACTGGCACAACAGGAGTGGGTGGATCTGAGTTACTATGATGTCACATCCTGCTGACCTTGTGGGGAAAGACTGATTCTGTAAAGAAGAACTAAAACATTAGAAAGCAGCAGTTTTTCTCAGACCAAGACGTAATCTAACAAAGGAAAAAAAATTAGACATGATTAAGTCTAAAATAATTAAGGAAAATTCTATTCTAGTATATCTGAGATAGTGCTTTAGCTGTTTCAAGTCCTGGATCCTGGAGCCTGGAAACAGAGAGGAGCAACAACGGACTTGGAAGCTTGGACTAAGCTAAGATCAAAAGATGATAGTTACTCACATATTATCCAGTCAAGTGTTTTCTGCCCAGTGCTCTACCACTACGGTCCCTCGTGTTCTGTTTCTTGTGTTACAATCATTTAAAGTGTATTGATTTGGATGAATATAAATTTTTTGGAAGTCTTTTTTTCATCAGAACCTATTTAATATTCCTGATGACTGTAAGAATCTGAAACTTTTTATCAGGCTTTCCAAAGTATGTCATTTTCTTTTGGAAACCACAAGCCAATGAACATTTGCCATCTTCATATCTGAAACCTCCCCGCTCAGCTCTTGTCACTTCTAGTCATTTCAGCAATCCATCATCATTTCGGGGATCATATGAGGCAATATGGGACCAGATGGTCACCAAGGCTTGCACCTACCAAGCAGCCAGACACAACGGTGCAGGCCTGTAACCTGGCCCTGGGTGGGTAGAGGTAGGAGGTTTAGGAGTTCAAGGCCAGTTTCAATTACGTGGTGAATTTGAAACTAACCTGTACTACATGAGACTCGAACAAAAAAAAAATACCACAAAACCCCCAAAATCAGCCAGGCAGTGCTGGCGCACGCCTTTAATCCCAACATTCAGGAGGCAGAGGCAGGCGGATCTCTGTGAGCTCGAGGCCATCCTGGTCTACAAGAGCTAGTTCCAGGGCAACTAGGAATGTTACACAGAGAAACCCTGTCTCAAAAAAAAAAAGAAAGAAAAGAAAAAAATAAAGAAAAACCCTCAAAATCAAATAAACAAAAACCCACCAAAGACTTGCATTGCCCAACAGAATTGCAGCGAGGCTCATTTCACTGTTTGAATTCATATTTGAGTTAACTGGCGTTAAAGTAAAGATGCATTCTTCTGCCAGCCTAGATACGTTTCTGTGATACGGACTCAAGGTCATCATCATCTCCAGTCATGGAAAGTTCTCTTGGAAAATACGGACAGACCAAACAGCATTTTAAAAAGCAAATCAACAAACGCCTAAAACATCCGTTTTCCTAAAATATATGAGCATTTCAAAGCCGTTAGTAATCATATCTTATCCAGTTGCAGAGAAAACAAGAACTCGTGATGTAAAAGGTGAACAAAGCCTTTCTACCCATCACCTCAAGCCCGGTGTTTACTTGAGTAAAGAATGCTCTAAATGGTTGGCTTTTATGTCCCTCCACAGCATCATTGTCTGCGTGTTGATGTTTGAGTGCTGTGACACACTCTTTTTCCCCACTAAAGCCCGTTGTGCTTTGTAGTCACCAGAAACCATTGACTAAGATCTACGTGGCAACTCAGTATCAAGTGATAGTTGGTGTCTCGTTGATCTAAGTTGCCTGTTCTCTGTTGTTATGTCATGGCACCAGTTCCCACCTAATGTAATTAAATGATCGTTCTTAAATAAGTGAACTTCAAAGCAATTCTTCAACTTTTCTATGAAAGTGTAACCATCCTGGAGTGTATCCCAACCACAAGCACTCTCTTCAGTTAACCATCACAAGCACTCTCTTCAGTTAACCATCACAAGCGCTCTCTTCAGTTAACCATCACAAGCACTCTCTTCAGTTAACTATCACAAGCGCTCTCTTCAGTTAACCATCACAAGTGCTCTCTTCAGTTAACCATCACAAGCGCTCTCTTCAGTTAACCATCACAAGCGCTCTCTTCAGTTAACCATCACAAGCGCTCTCTTCAGTTAACTATCACAAGCGCTCTCTTCAGTTAACCATCACAAGCGCTCTCTTCAGTTAACCATCACAAGCGCTCTCTTCAGTTAACTATCACAAGCGCTCTCTTCAGTTAACTATCACAAGCGCTCTCTTCAGTTAACCATCACAAGCAAACGCACTTGGGGAAGCTCTACCTGTTTCCAGGGCCCTTCCAAATCTTTGGGTGGTTCCCCCTTCCTCTTTCCTTACAAACACCCAAAGCTCCAACTGCTTCTGTTCTAGATCACTTTGTTCTGCTTTTGGAATGGAATCATACAGTATGAGCTCTCTGCGCCTGTGTTCTTTAGTTCATCAAGTCTATGCCACAGCCATGCTGCTGAACATAGTCACCTTTCTTCATTTGTCTTGGTGCCCAGTATTGCCCGCATGGATATACCACACTGGATCCGGACTCTACACGGACACCGGGGTGCTACATTGTTATGAACACTTATGTGTATTTCCTTTATTCCATCCACAGTTACTATCATTCTTATAGGCCATACCTCTTAAATTCATCTATTTTCATTGAAAATTAAGGTAACTTGATATGTATGCAAAATAATACAAATATAAAATATATAAGGTCTGGTGTTTCTATGTTTGTTTTCTAAAAAGATGTAGTTGCCTTTTTAGGATTGTTTGGTTCAGATTGCAACCTCCCCCTCTCTCCTTCTCTCTCTCTCTCTCTCTCTCTCTCTCTCACACACACACACACACACACACACACACACACACACACACACACACTCACACCTGTAAGAATTCTGCACCTTTCAGGGTGGTGGTGGCACATGCCTTTAATCCCAGCACTCGGCAGGCAGATTCAGGCTGATCTTTGTGAGTTCGAGGCCAGACTGTTCTATAAGAGCTAGTTCCAGGACAGGCTCCAAAGCTACAGAGAAACCCTGTCTCAAAAATAAAAAAAGAAAGAAAGAAAGAAAGAAAGAAAGAAAGAAAGAAAGAAAGAAAGAAAGAAAGAAAAAGAATTCTGCACCTTAAATACAAAATCAGTGATTATAAGCAAGCAACAAGAAAAGTCTCATATGGCTGTAATTTTAATTCTCTTTTTCCAGTAGTCCATGCCATTTATAATCAGATTAATGTGTGTGTAAATATATCCAAAGATAATGCCAGTTACTGGGGGAGAATTGGGTTTCATTCCCCATTTGTGTTCAGACAGACACTCACTTTGTGGGTCAGCCTGGAAAAAAAATGACCTTAATATTTGCAGAATAGAATTGAGAGGAATATTAAGCTCTTCCTTGTGAAGGAGGAAAAAAAGGAGTTGGGAGTGGGAGGAGGGGGAAGGAGGAGGAAGAAAAAAAAAGCGCAGTTAAATTAAAGATGAGGAAGAGGTCTTTTGTTCTCACTGTGAGCATACAGTTTGTCAGCCTTAGAAAATGAAGTTGATTCTGAGAGGAAGAAGTCTAACCTTTTCAGCAGGATCTCAATCCTGCCCTGGAAGTCAGCCATTAGCAAATCCCAAGGGCAGCAAGCACACAAGGAGCCTCACCAGGTGTTCTTTGGGAGTTCCCCCAAACAGCTAGCCAGGGAAGCCACTGCAGGGCAGTATTTGGGGTTGCTTCCAGTCCAAAGAGGCAGACTGAATGTAATTCTTACCATCTATCTGAGCAGACAGAATATACTTGGGACATTCATATCTCTAATGTTCAAGCATGGATGGAGTTAGAGTTTCAAATCAATAAACAAACCAATGTAGCCTCCTTATATTGAATTGGCATCTCTTAGGATGAAGTCCAGGAATTCTTGGTTTTTAGGAAATCGCAGCGAATTCTCTATTAGAGTGGTATGTGACTTGTTTCTGCTCCAGGTGATAAAGGATGAAGGTTAATGTTCTTTAAGAAAGGAGATCCATTTGGTGTGGTGATTCATGCCTTTAATCCCAGCAAGGCATAGGAAGGCAATGTCTGAGTTCTAGGCCAGCCGGAGCTACTGAGAAAAACAAACAAACAAGAAATGAAGAAGAAGGAAAGAAGGAGGTGGAGGAGGAGAGGAGATCCAAAGGTTTCATTCTGTTAGTTTGACATTCCCCAGAAAAGAAGGCTTGCCACAGATAAATATCTTATTTCAAGGCAGCGGATTCAAACTTCAGGTGCGTGACTCTGGAGCCCCAGAAAGGGCAGAAACAAGTGTCTGGCGGGGCTGAAGCATCCAGGCGTTGGAACTTTCACACCATCTAGCCAAGGGTCTTAGGATGAGCAGCCGTCATCATCTTGGGATATAATGTACCAGGGTGTCCTGCTTTGCTTCCTATTGCCATGATAAACACCATGGCCAAAAGCAGCCTGGGGAGAAGCTGATTTTCTCTTACAGGTTACACTCCATCACCCCATCACCGAGGGAAGCAAGCGGAGAGCTCATAGCAGGCTCTCAAAGTGGAGAGTCACACAGGGACAGGATGGACAGGCTTGTTCCCAGGCTTGTTCAGCACAGGTCCACCTGCCTAGGGCTAGTAGTGCCTACAGTGGCCTGGGCCATTCTATATTAACCAGCTATCAAAAATGTCTCACAGATATAGCCACAGGGCTATCGGATGGAGGCAATTCTTCAACTGAAGTTTCTATTTCCCAGGTATATCAAGTTGACCACTAAAGATAAACCAACCCTAAGAGGTCTTAGGACACTATCTTGATAAATTCTTGAAACTGGCTCTTAATTCTTCTGTCTTACTTTAATTTCATTTATTTACTTTTTTTTTTTTTTTGGTTTTTGTTTTTCAAGACAGGTTTTCTCTGTGTAACAGCCCTAGCTGTCCTGGAACTAGCTCTGTAGACCAGGCTGGCTTTGAACTCACAGAGATCTGCCTGCCTCTGCCTCCCAAGTGCTGGGATTAAAGGCATGCACCAACACCACCCAGCCTTTCTGTCTTATTTTTGGTATGCATTCATTTATAAAAAAACATTTGAAAATATTAAGAAGTATTTATTAAGCACATGGCATAAACCAGGTATGTTGTTCTTGCTTAGAAATACAAGGGTGAAGACAGAATATTGGTATTAAGATCTTCTTCCTGCCTCACTTTTCTCTGAACTTCTTTTTGTTTTTTTATTTTTATTTTTTTGTTGTTGTTGGCATTTTTGTTTTGGTTTGGTTTTTTTGTTTTGTTTTTTGAGACAGGGTTTTGCTGTAGTTTTAGAGCCTGTCCTGGAACTAGCTCTTGTGGATCAGGCTGGCCTCAAACTCACAGAGATCTGTCTGCCTCTGCCTCCCGAGTGCTGGGATTAAAGGCATGTGCTACCACCGCCCGGCCCTCCTCTGAACTTGTAAAACTAACATTTTACATGCATTTTCAAGTTGATAATCTCTATCAAGGGAGCTTGATTTGCAAGTAGACTTCATGACTTTTTAAACATTATAGGTTTTAAATTAAGTTCTTGTGTGCTGCCTATAAACATCATGACAGTATCGTATGTGCATGTGATTCGGCTCTGCTCATATTCACAGCTCCACCCTGCCTCCTTTCTATGCCTCTGTTTCCCAGTCTTACGACTCTCCTTTCTCTCCACTAATATTCTCTTCCTGTTTCCATGTCATTGTGTATGTGCTCATAGTACACAGGATAAAGCAATCATTGGATAAATGTAGAGTCTAGAGCTGATTAGAGCGGGATCCATTTGAGGTTTTCTAAGTACACGGGATATCACGTGGTGGTTGGTCTTCAGGTAACTGCTAGATAAAAAATGAATAAAATGAGCTAATTGTATCTTTACTTTTTGCTCTCTGTGTACTACATATTATTTAAGTATCTCTTGGAAATGAGGTGCTTTATTATTTATCAAGTACACATTGAGTAGATGTTTGGAAGAAGGCTTCACCCCAACCCCTGGCATCCATATATCCAAAGAGTTGAAATGTTCTTGTGTGCACTCCACCACAAGCCTCCACCCCTGGGAAAGCCTGCCATCAAACGCTTCACCCACTGAGTGCATAAAAACTCCTACCTCCTGGTTTCCCCTCATGATCTCTTCAACTTCCCCTGGGACCCAACCAAGAATGCTGTGCTCAGAATAAACCTGGATTTATTAATTCAGTTTGATTGACGTATTACATCAGCAGTGGCAGATTCCCATTAACCAGGATTTAAACTTAACAGTAGTAACTGACCACCAGTATTAGTATTGTTGGCAGTGCAATTAGTGATGGAGTTGTTTTTAGTTTGGTGGCCAATCTAAGACTTTAAAACATGATTTCTCTTTATTTTTTTTATTGCGTGTATACATGTGTATCTGTGTGGAGGTATGTGCTCATGAAGACAGACATCTTCAGAGTCCAGATGGGGGTGTCAGGTCATAAAGAGCTGGAGTTACAGGTAGTTGTAAGATACCTGATGTGAGTGCTATGAACTGGAGTCTCTGCAAGAGTAATATGTGTTCTTCAATCACTGAGCCATCTCCCTAGACACCCCCATCTGTGATTTTTAAACCACTACCTAAATGATTTCTAGACAGAAAGTAACTTCTGTCTTCCTTGTCTGTACTATGTACTAAGATAGATACTAGTTGTGTGGGGCAACTAATTTGTTAATTAATTTCTGACAGATTGGGCTATCTAGGAACAAGTTGAGCTATCAATAAATACATATAGTTAGTGCTGACACAGCAGAAGCACAGAAATATATTATTATATTTAATTTAATTATATAGTGGCATATCTATAACTGGAAATGTGTCTTCTTTGCTTTCTCTATAAGTAAAAGTTTATGGAGAAATGCAGTTGTTGAAAGTGAATATTTCCCGAACAGTGAGCGTTTTTACACAAGTCTCCTTATGAAGGTGAAAATGACATATAAATTAATGCTGTTGTTGTTAAAGAAGGTTATGCTTGGGGGCTGGAGAGATGGGTCAGTGGTTAAGAGCACTGGCTGCTCTTCCAGAAGACCAGGGTTCAATTCCCAGCACCCACATGGCAGTTCACAGCTGTCTGTAACTCCAGTTCAAGGGGATCTGACACCTTCACACCAATGCACATAAAGTTAAATAAATTATTTTCAAAAGGGTTATGCTCATTAAAAAATACTAAATAAAGCTGAAATTCCACTAAATACATAATATCTGGGTTTTGATGTAGTTCAGGATTGTTGTAGCTTTGAGCTGCAGTTTACAAAAAAAACCATAAATATAGGATTTATGTTGCTTTCAAAGTCTTCACTTAAGCCTGTAAATATTTTGTAAAATCTTTTTTCCAATGCATGTAAATTTATAGGACTATTTCCTTAAGTCCCATTTGGAAACATAGTTATGTGTGAACTACAAACCACTAAACAAAGATTAATGGAACCATAATGTTGTGATCCATTTATTCTAAAGACTTACCATGTATGTCATTCTACAGTGAAAGCAGGAAGGGGTGAGACATTGTTACACTGCTCTCAACTAAAGCATTCGAGACAGATGCACCCTATAAACAACATTATAATAAGGACAAACACTTCCCAAAGCCTTGTTATAAGGTTATTAAAGTTTGTCTTGGACAAAGGAAACATATTTTAGAAAATCTGCCTTCTAGTGTGTGAATGAAGCTATAGGAAGGAGAAATAAATAAGCCATGAGAGCTCAAGCTAGATAAAATCCCGTGTTATTTCTACTGGTTTGTCCAAAACAAGATTGCAGAAGCTTGGAGCGTGTTAGGTCAGAGTCAGCTGCCAGAAGGGTTTTCCACATCAGATTGCTGTCACCCTTGTTAACACTGTGTTACTTTTCTTCTTGTTTTAAATTAAAGAATACAGCTTTACTACAGAAGTAAAGGGGTACAGAGAGTCGCTAGCTTTGCTCCTATGCCTCAGCCCAACACCAGACAACCACCTCAGTTTACAACACCCTGCTGCCCTTCCTTTTAGGAGTTCCCTTTTTTCCTCTTTTGAGGTGGGGGGGGTCCCTAGAGTGTTTCTGTTTTGTTGTTTGTTGTTGTTGTTCACTCCTGCGGTGGAAATAAGTTGTGATGATTTTTTCATGTCTATGGATCTTTGTCTTTCAAAATCTAGAGAAGCAAAAAGATCTGGCTTAAATTTCATGCTGCTTTTATGCCTTCCAAATCCACAGTATGTGTGTGTGTGTGTGTGTGTGTGTGTGTGTGTGTGTGTGTATGTGTGTGTGTGTGTGTGTGCGCGCGTGCGCGCGCGCATGCACGTATAATAAGAGCAAAAGCTATCACATACCACACACGGGAAGCATATTATATACAGGCATGGTGGACAGTGCATTATCAGACAGTCATCATAACTACAGTAGGTGGGAATTATCCTAGTGTGCAGAATCTTAAGACATTGAAATGAGTCCCAGAAACGCTATGTGCTAGAGGTAGAATCTGAATGCAGATGAAGACTAAGCTCACTTTGTAATACTGTTTGTCTTCCCAAGAAAGCACTTCCAGCTCCCTTCAGAGACAACCAATGCCTGTGCGGCTCTAAGCGGTGAAAACAGTGCCTACTTTTCTAAAAGCGTCCCAGGAAATTATTGAAAATCCTTCCTTCTAGCACTTGATTCCAACTTTGCTGGGGAAAGCTGTTTGTTCATTCCTGGCTGCTCAGACCCCCAAAATAATCACACAGAAACTATATTATTTGCAATACTGTTTGGCCAATAGCTTAAGCATATTTCTGGCTAGCTCTCATATCTTAAATTAACCCATTTCTATTAATCTGTGTATTGCCACATAGCTGTGGTACCACTGGCAAGGTACATGGCTTCTCATGACTCCGCCTACTCTTTCCTCCACTATCTGCTTGGAACTCCCACCATGCCCTATTCTACTAAGCCACTGGCTGAAACAGCTTTATTCATTAACTAATAAAAGCAAAACATAGACAGAAGGACTTTCCACACCACAACTTCCCAGGTCAATTTTTTTTCTCAAAGATTTATTCATTTATTATGTATACAGTATTCTGTCTGCAAGTATACCTACTAGCAGAAGAGGGTACCAGATCTCATTACAGATGGTTGTGAGCCACTATGTAGTTGCTGGGATATGAACTCAGGACCTCTGGAAGAGCAGCCAGTGCTCTTAATTTCTGAGCCATCTCTCCAGACCTCAGGTCAATTCGTAAATCATGAAAGAAATAATTTCTCATATTTTAAAGATCACGTCATGAGATTATCTGTTTACCTACAATAGGAATGCTGAAATTAAGGAAAATGTTGAGAAAAATGTTGAGCTGGAGAGATGACTAAGAGGTTAAGAGCACCAGCTGCTCTTCCAGAGGTCCTGAGTTCAATTCCCACTAACCACATAGGGGCTCACAACCATCTATGATGAGATCCAATGCCCTCTTCTGGCATACAGGCAAAACACTGTATATATAATAAATAAATCTTTAGAAAAAAAAGAAAAGTGTTGCTTTATTTGTAGTAAGTGAATCACAGTGGATAAAAATAGAAATTTAATCCCAGCACTCAGGTTGAAGCAGCCAGATCTCTCTGAGTTCAAGGCCAGCCTGATGGGCGCATTGAGTTCCAGGACAGCCAGGGCTACCTAGAGAGATCATCTCATCCAGCCACCACTCCCCCACCAAAAAAAAAAAAGGAATATATGAATAACAGTCTACCAGTTCTTCTAAGGAGTTCTTACATGATGTAGTAGTTCCATTCCTGGTTTATACCCAAGAGAAGGGGGGGAAAAACACATGCATACAGAAATGAGCTAACAAATACTCAGAACTGCACTGTTTGTGATTGACAAAGAGAGAAAACTGGTGCTATATTTATACAATGGATTACTAATATTATCGCTACAATATAGCACATATAAATATTAAAAAGATTATACTAAGTGGAATTGTCATAAGGATCATATCATGTATAAGTTGATTTGTACAAAATGTCCAGCATGTATATAGAATGTATCTGTAGTTTCCTAGGGTTAACTGTGTGAGAATGAGGGTTGGGAGTAGGTGCTGGTCTGTAGCATGAGGGGCCTGCTAGTTGGGGTTTCTATCCCGCCCAGTTTCCACAGCCAGCAAGTCCCAAAGAAATTACACAGAGAGTCTATATTAATGATAAACTGATTGGCCCATTAGCTCAGGCTTCTTATTAGCTCTTGTAGCCTATATTAACCCATTATTCTTATCTATGTTAGCGACATGGCTCAGTACCTTTCTCTGCGGGGCAGGTCACATCCTGCTTCTTCGGTGGTCTGGGCAGGAGAGGGAGGAATGAGCTTCCTAATGGGTTACTAATATTATCACTACAATACAGCACATATAAATATTAAAAAGATTATACTAAGTGGAATTGTCATAAGGGTCATATCATGTATAAGTTGATTTGTACAAAATGTCCAGCATGTGTATAGAGTGTATCTGTAGTTTCCTAGGGTTGACTGTGTGAGAATGAGGGTTGGGAGTGGGTGCTGGTCAACATAGGGTTTTTCTTAAAGGGACGAATGTACTCTAAAGTTAGTTGTACTGCTAGCTTCTTGCTTCTAGGAATACAGTCGAATCACATTGTGTACTTTCCACTGCCAAGTTTTTTTTTGTTTTATTTTTATTTTATTTTACTTTTTTTCCAGACAGGATTTCTCTGTAGCTTTTGGAGCCTGTCCTGGAACTAGCTCTTGTAGACCAGGCTGGCCTCAAACTCACAGAGATCCTCCTGTCTCTGCCTCCCGAGTGCTGGGATTAAAGGCATGCGCCATCACCACCCGGCTTCCACTGCCAAGTTTTATGACATGGAGTTTGCACAGATCATGGATCTTTCAGATTGGGTACTGACTAGACCTACTTAAGAAAAATACCCTGTGTTAGGAATATTTCTTAAGCCTCTCTGCCAACGCAACTAATTCCAATCAAACCACATTAGACGGAATAAAAGATGCCCACGTTTAATGCAATGCTCCCCGGTGTCCCCGGGAAAGCATGGAGAGAGAGAAAGGAAAGGGAAGACCAAGCAAAACCCGAAGACCGCATGTTCATTCTCTGGGGGCGCAGTTTAAGTAGCCTGTGGGAGTGGTCTTGACCTTTCCTGGGGAGGAGTTACCGTTTGGTGGGCTTTCTTGCTCCTCCCTGGGGAGGGGTCTTTTGCCAGGAACTGGGATGAAGCTCCCAGGCAAACACCCTGCTTTATAAACTCCTTTTAAGTATCCTGTTAGCTAGCCATATAAATATGTTCCCATTCTAAATTTTGTTTGTTGTTCTTGATCAACTAAACCCAGTTTTAGCAGTTTCAGTGCTTAGTTCTTGGGAGAAAAACATGAACATATATATGTGCATTTCTTCTCAAAATGATAAATTTATTCTTATTTTCTTTTCTTTCCTTTTTGGGTTGTTTGTTTTGGGTTTCTATGTGAGACCCCCTCAGGCTGGCCTCAAACTCACAAGATCGACCAGCCTCTGCCTCCCAAGAGCTGGGATTAAAAGCATGTGCCACCACCAAAAGGCATGATTTCTATTTGTAATTTAAGAATGATGAATTATCAAGTCGGCACAAATCAATAACCAAGCCAGCTCAATAGAAACAGGTATTTTTAATGAAAGAAAAAAGGGGGACTCACTCTACCCAAGTCGTGATCCAATCCTTCTGGCGGACACCGCATGGAGAGAGCGCGTACCTGTGTTCTCCCGATTTTCTACCTGGGGTCCCAGTAGCCACAGCCCAACTTGATGTGATTGGCTAGTGGCTCTTCCCCCATCATAAGAAGTTTCAGTTTGTCCTGTGTTGAATTCTTGCTAAAAAGTAAGTCCTTGTCTGTCCTGTGTTAAGTGCTTGAAATTAAGAGAAAGTTCCTGTTTCTTAGATCTGATGTAAACGGCCTGCAACTCCATTCACAGGATGTCTATTCTCGCCCTTGTTCTTTCCAGTTCATTGTCTAATGATGTGTAAGAGCCAAGCACTTAGCTGGGCAGTGGTGGCGAACGCCTTTAATCCCAGCACTCGGGAGGCAGAGGCAGGTGGATCTCTGTGAGTTCAAGGCCAGCCTGGTCTACAAGAGCTAGTTCCAGGACAGGCTCCAAAGCCACAGAGTAAACCCTGTCTTGAAAAACAAAAACAAGGATCAACCACTTAAACTCAATGTAAACTTTTGAGGAAAACCAAAACCTTAATTTGCTTAATTTTCAAATGTTGATTTGGTTCATTTACACCCTTAATTATGTGAGAGTCAAAGACTACCCTGAAAGGCACAAATTGCAGTATAGAGTTTTGAGACGATTTTGGATACTCAGCAGATCCTTTGGCGGTTCTATTTTTATTGGTCTTCTCCCTTTATGACATCAGAACACTTACTGCAGTTGGCGATAGGTTTTGCAGCAGAATTCTGTCAGTGGTTAATTCTCACTGAATCATGAGCAAAACGACCTTATTCCTTTAAGAGTCCTTCCACTGCCTAGAGGATATGATATGTGAGAAATTCCTAGGAAATGTTTCTGGCTCCCAGGAAGTGATATTTACCAAAGAAAGTGTCATGTCATAGGTAAGGTAAAGTCAGCTTTCTCGTGGGTAGTTTATATTACCAGTAAGACTTGCTGGAGTGGAGAAAAATTAAGAGATTATGACATAATGTTTTATATGAAAGGTGTCATCCATCCCAAGAAGGGACACGTCTATAACAATTTTTCATTTGCAATGTTTTAAGTGATAATATGTAATAAAATGTAAATGTATTACTTCTGTCAGATTTTACCTAACTTCTCCTTTGCTCAGGAGAAAAATGAAGGGTTCACCTACATAGGCTAAATACACTCAAGTATCTTCCCAATACAACTTCAAGCAGGGTTGGTGTTCACACGATTATCCTTAAACAAATAGGACTTCTCTTCATGTGCTCCATTGCTCAGTATAGCCTCCAGTTAAAGTGCTCCCCTCCTATAAAGTCCTTGGATTGGGTGGGGTTTTCCCCCCCAGTTTTGGTCTTCTGTGTTACCGGGTAAATGAAAACATCCTCAAAATAGTAGTCTTTAAAGTACTGTTTCCAATTTTATTATTTTATAATTATGTTTTAGGCAGTGTTTTGACAAGGAAACTTTTGGCTATGGGTTCCTGGAGATTTTATTAAAATGTAAATTCTGACTCAGCAGGTTTGGGGTGTGACACAAGAGTCTTCATTTCTAACAGGCTCCCAGGTGATACCCACACTGCTGGTTCAAGGACCGCTTTAATTAGGGAGAGATTAAAGAATATCCAGTTTGCTTGAGCAGTTAACCCCAGGGAGAGCCGGAGGGAGGAGGACCAGAAAGGTGACAAGCTGCTGTCTTTGTTGAGTGATCCCCGTGGAGATGGAGGGCTGATGATTAGCAGCACCAAGCCTAAGATTTCCTGAGGATGTTTTCCCTTTCATTATCTGAAAAATTCCTGAGAAAACTGACAGGACACGATTTGCCAAACCTTCAAAGTTCCTTTCAGCTGAAATGAGGAATGAATGGATTAAAAGATTTGAATACTTATCCAAATATGTTTAAAGCAATTTTTGGTTTTGAGACAGGGCCATACTGTGTAGACCAGGACGGCTCGGTTCACTGATCCATCTGCCTGCCACTGCCTCTTGAGTGCTAGGATTAAAGGTGTGTGCTAGCATGCTCTGCTAAAATATTTAAAAAGTAATCTTTCCCCTGCAGAATTTAGCATTTATTTTTAATGTAATTTTATAAAATCTTTCTTATGTATTCAATAGTTTTCATAGAAATAACCTTTTATACTTATGTCAGTTTATACCTATATCTTATCAATATTAGAAAAATAAATAGCACAAGCAGGGTGTTAACTTACAATAAAACACAATTGATGTGATATACACATACACATATAATCTCAAATCATTCAACATAGTTTTAAATAGTCACATATTTTTGCAACGTACTTTACATACACACTGCTTACCTAAATGCTGACCTTTCTGTTTCCCTAAATCTGTTTATGATTATACACATACAGACACGTTTTTCTCTAGACAGGGTTTCTCTGTACAGCCCTGAATATCCTGGAACTTGCTCTGTAGATCAGGCTAACCTTGAACTCAGAGATCTGCCTGCTTAAGTCTCCTGAATGCTGGGATTAAATTAGCATGCACAACTAGTCTGGTTTCACATCTGTATATTATAGTAATAAATAAAATTAATAGAAGTTTGGGGCCAAACACAGTTGCCATAACTATAACACAAGAATAATAATTAGTAGTTCATTAATGGCAGTCATCAAATTTCATGTGCATAAATCAATATGCTCTGAAAAAGACTGGAAGAACACAGTTCAATCCTATTAAATATTTAAGTGGTGTTCAGAGAAGGTAACTACTCAACAAATCAAAAAGAAGGGTGGGCAACAAGGTGGCTCGCTGGATAAATTACTTGCCACCAATACTACCTGCCTAAATTCAACCTCTGGGTTCCACATGGTAGAAGAGAAAGAACTCCCACAGGTTGTCCTATGACTTCTATATGTTCACATACACACATATTGTGACAAAAAGCAAACAAAGACATGAAATAAAAATAACAAGGAAATGGAAAAGGGGAAAGACCATTTAAATATATTTTGTCTAGGACTTCAGTGAAGTGTAGGAAACACACACAAATAAACAAATTTTTTTTAAAGATGTAGGTATTTGGGGTAAATATTTACTAAAAGTGCAAAAAGTTTATGAGAACAATATGTATAATTGGCCAGGCATTGTGGGAATCTCTTTGGCCAACATAGAAAACTATATTAACAGTTCCTGGTCTTTCATTGTTTTGGTTTGCTGAGCTATTTTGTTGGTTTTTATGTTGAGTACCCTTAAGAAACCACTTGCCAAACATATTTTCTTACTTCATACTGGTCAAATTAGACACTGGTAATTCCACTGGACATGAAAGCCATGTGTTTACACAAAACAGTTAAGTCGAAAGTATTATAGGGATTGACTGGTAGTCTTCTAACTGCACAAATCAAAGAAGAGGTGGAGTCGGTGGCAGAACTGGAAAAACGTATACATTAAAAATAAGTTTTGAGAAAACTGAGCTAGTCAAAAAAACCTGCGTGCAGGCAGAATCCATTGGCTGGCCGGCCACCAAGTCAATAGTTCTTGCCTGAAGGTATTTAATGACAAAATGTTGGCAGGAAACAGTGACAATCCTAGAAGCTCCAGCGCATATTTCCTCTGTTGCTGAAGAGATGAGGCAGACAACTTTTCCTCACCACTACCTAAAGATGAAGTCATTTTAGGAAGAGCCTCAAAGGAAAGAGTAAATTCTAATAGGCAATTTATTCTGTTTCATTCTGCCAATATTTTTGGTCATGCTGTATACTAGTGTAGTGATCCAACACGTGAGGAAGTGTGATTCTTAGGATATCAAGTATTTTTTATGAATGTTAATGCTTTATGCAAAGCCAATAAAGTCCCATTACATTAACTCAACTGTGCTATTTTTTAAATTGATACACATTTCAAATGCTATTATAGCTAATGCTTACGACAAAGGGAATTGAAAACTGAGTTACTGCAAATTAATTTTTTTCTGAGGAAGATTAATTTGGAACCTTTTCATTAAAGTCCACAAGAAACATGTAAGTGGATTCTGAAAATCAGTACAAGTCACTTCATGTTAACTGCAGGCAGTTGGCAGTTAAGATGAGGTGGGTGCAGAAATGGTTCATACATTTTTGCAGAATTACTGCAGAATATTTTTCATGGAATGACAGAATTCTGATTTAAAACAAGTAATTAAGTAAGAGAGACACAATGGTTTGGAGGAAGCTGTTTTCATTTCTCTTTGCCCATAAGATTATCCATTCTACTTCCAAGGCTGAGATCATTTAGCAGATTAAAAAAAAATCAACTTTTTTGACAATCTGTTCATTCTAAATGTCTATAAATACTATGCATACTGAATCACACAAAATTATTTAGTCAAAGATTTTGTGTATTTTATTCAACCTGAGTGTTTACTTTAAAGCAAGTCAGTTATAAAGTAATATTTTCCTATGTATCTGGTAGCTGAGTATTCTTATTATAGTATTTATTAAATACCTGGTGTGTTTCTTTTACTTTTTGATAGTGTGATCTTGTCTCAAAAAGAATTTCAAACAAGAAAACTTTTGTTTGAATACATAAACACAGATAAAAATACTAAAAGGTCTTATTATTAGATCTAAACTATATAAGCACACTATACATTAATACTATATATATAAATTATTGACATATAGCTTTACTAATATTAATAATTTCTATTAATAAAATATTAATAACTTCCTCAATATAAATCTCCTTGGTTGTATTCTTGAAAATACCACATGAGAAACATACTTCAACCGGAGACATCCAAGCAGACATCTTAGTGAGAAGGCTCAGACGTGTCTGCACGTAATTGTCCAAGACCCGACACACCATAGGAGATGAGGTTCTGCAGGGCTTTCTCAATGTCCCATCACAGTATGGAAAAGCAAGCTTTGCAAGCTGTGATACACATTTTAAAAAATGCTTTTCCAAGCCAGGTGGTGGCACACGCCTTTAATACCAGCACTTGGGAGGCAAGAGTCAGGCAGATCTCTGGGAGTTCGAGGCCAGCCTGGTCTACAAGAGCTAGTTCCAGGACAAGCTCCAAAGCTCCAAAGAAACCCTGTCTCGAAAAACCAAAAAAAAAAAAAAAGAAAAAAGAAAAAAGAACAAAAGGGCAGTGGTGGTGCACACCCTTAATCCCAGCACTCGGGAGGCAGAGGCGGGCAGATCTTTGTGAGTTCGAGGCCAGCCTGGTTTACAAGAGCTAGCTAGTTCCAGGACAGGCTTCAAAGCTACAGAGAAACCCTGTCTCAAAAAAACCAAAAAAAAAGTTAGTTCCAGGATAGGCACCAAAGCTACAGAGAAACCTTGTCTTGAAAAAAACAGAAAAAAAAAAAAAGGAAAGTTTTCACAGCAAAATTCCAGCCATCTATACAATTTCACTTAGATTAGCCTACTCAGCCAGATCCACATCAGTGTATACCTTATAACCAAAATTAGAAACCCTGGGAAATCCATTTGCTTATCAGCCATCAGTAATGGGGAAGGAAAGGCTATTGGGAAGGTACTAGTGAAATTCAATCTTCATATAAAGCATGTACTACCTGAGAATGAGAAATCCTAAAGAAATGAATGTGGCCCAAGATGGCTACAAACTCCATATTCTCCTGCCTCCACCTCTCTTTGGAGATTGCAAGCACTTTCTTCTAATTTGTATCTTAATGCAAATAGTGTTATAGTTCATTTGTTTTGTGATTAATCTCAGTCCCTTGGGGATAAACTTGTTCTTAATGAAAAGATTTGTTTTCAACTAAAACTCAATGTTTTACATTTTTTCATGTTTCTTTAACTATAGCACATACAAGAACAAGTAAGCTATTTCTCATGTCCCCTATTTGCTGTCTATTGTAAGTAGACAAGTTGGGGGCTGTGAATAGAGTAACCATAGTACTTTACAGTAAAACAAATGCTGTCGCTGCTTAAGAAACCTGAAAGGTGTTCCTGTAACACAGCATTCAGAGAGACACCAATTATATCTAATGTGGACAGGATCACCCGGATGCCGCTGCTGATCACAGGAGTGGCAGAGTTGTCCCAGTATTCCAGATGTTGAACCACATATACAATTAAAGGGATAATTAAAAGGATTTCCACCAATTTCCTTATTTTACTTTTTTCGTTATATGTATATATCCCTTAAAAGGAGGTATTTCCCAATGTATTAAAAGAAATTAAACATACAAAATACCTTAATTATACAACCTTTTTATTTATGCTTCATTAAACAGTGCAGAGATTTTCTTATAACAAAGACTAATCAGTGAGAAGTTTGGGGCTAGGAACTATAATTTTTTTGTGAGGGGGGCAGGAACTATAATTTCAAAAGAAACAAGCAATTGCAATCAGCCAGAGCTAGCACAAAGATACAAACACTAATCCACTCCAGCACAGGGGAGGCAGAGGAAACACAGGAAGCTTAACACTAGCACAAAACAACTAAACTGTAGGAAAAGAGCCTAGGGATGAAAACTTTGTACACTTAAAATGCAAGACCCTTTGCAAGGGAAAACCCCCTTGTGTTAGCTCTCTCCCTAAGGCTACTGTTCCTCTGAGGGTGGGTGTTTATTCACCTACAGAGGAAGGTCACTTGGTCATGTGGGAGCTTGTGCATCTTTCATTAACTATGATACAATGTCTAGGTGCCACACGCTCAAAGCTAAAAAATAAAATTGTAGCTCTAAAGGAAATATAAACTCCACATTCCTTATTTTAAAATATATCTTGTAGGAATGTATATGACCAAATGGCTTTTATGTAAGAATTAAAATAGTAAGTTAATTGAGCAGAGTTGTCATCTACTTGGGCCTCAGTTCCAGTAAGATGACGATAAGAACGTAGTTTACAAAAGTCATCAAACTGTAAGACAAGTCAAAATGTCAAGCCTAAGATTTCTAACTTCCTGTCAACCAAATGGATTGCATCTATGTATGGAAAGTGGTTTATCAACAACTTGGGAGGTTTACTAAATAAAACCACTACTCAAGAAAGTTCAACTCCATATCTGACTGATTCTTTTAAATAATGTCCACAGACTTATTCAACCAGACTTGGTGCTTAAGAATTTTTTTGAGATATGCATTAAAGATTACTTGAGTCTCATCAGGAGACTTAAATCTAACTCAGTTGACACTACAACTACCCTGCAAAATCACTACAACTTGGACCAGGCAAGGATATTAACAGTTTCGGAAGAGCCAGATAAATGAAGCATCATCTTGAGTTTTCCGATAACTGAGCTTTTAAAAAACAGTTCAGTTGTTACAAATTTTACCACAGACTGTTACCTCTAATATTTCAAAATAACTCAAAATAACTAAAACGTTAACCGTTAACACAGTACTCTACTGCCTTCAAAACAGAATTAGTATTTTGGTTTACCAAAGTGTATCTTCACATTTTGACATTCAGTTCAATAGACAACCAAACATCTTCAAACTGTCTTAGTGCATCAATATTGTAACAGGCCACTTTCAATGTTTATGTAGTTCTCAGCTTATTCAATATTTTTAAAATGCAGCCTAGAATGCAGACATGTTACTATTACTATACCTTCCTGCATCACCTTATCTGGTATGATGTCCTTTCCAGGTTCCTAGTGGAGTAACAGTGACAAAGTAAACAGGCCCACTCCCTCCACCCCCTACCTTCAATCAAAAGGAAAACAGGAAGTGCAAAGACTAGAAATATGGGAGAGGGAAACAGAAGATAGCATTCTGCAACCCTTTCAGTCCACACAATAAACACTGAAGGAATAACTAAGTACTTCCTAATCAGAAACCTTTCAAGAAGCACCAGTGGATTTCTGGATTTGTTCCTTTAAGATCAAGATACTCTGCCTTTGCTCGGGAGGCAGCATGGCAATCTGGTCTGCAGTCAGCTGAAGAACCTGCATGATCAAAGCTGCTTTTTCTTGATCTTGTGGTGTTACCTGGCTTTGCCCAGGGCTAAAACTGCTAGGCTGGCTTCCACCTTGCTTACTTGCTCCCTGCATCCCTCCTCCTTGCATGCCAGCTCCCTGCATCCCTCCTTGCATGCCTGCTCCTTGCATTCCTCCTGCCTGCATTCCTCCTCCTTGCATGCCTGCTCCCTGCATCCCTGCTCCTTGTATACCTGCTCCCTGCAAACCACCTGCAGGATTTCCCACTCCTGCAATGTTTGGAACCTGTCTAGGTCCCTGAGGGCCACCTGCCCCCATACTAATAGGGCCAGGACCCTGGATTCCACCAGTCATCGGACCTCTGGAACTAGGGCCAGGGCCCCTCATCTCTAGTCCTCTTGCATCCATGCCTCTTGCTTCCATCCCTCTGGTTTCCATCGCGCAGGTCTCCATTCTTCTCTCCATTCCTCGTGGTTCCAAGACCTCAGTTTCCATGGGCCGAGTCTCCATCCCTCGAGCCTCTCTGGCCCCTCTACCATCCATAGGTAGACCTCTTTGATCTATCATGGGACCTCGGGGCTCTCCAATGAGCATTCTAGGATCTGCTGCTAATGGTCCTCCTCTCATATCATGCGAGGAAGGGCCACGGCTGTCATGACCATGGTGCATGGGGGGCCCCTGGTGGGGTGGACCCATATAACCTCTGGGTTCTACTACTTCTCCAGTAACTGACAGCAAAGTCCCTCCGCGTGGGTCATTTGGAGCATCTCCCAGCAGTCCTCGGGGAGGTATGCCAGCAGAAGGCATGGGTCCACGAGGTATTGGAGGTCTCGGATCTGACATCTGCATTTGTCCTCGCTCTAAGGGCACGGGACCAACCACTGGCATGCCCACTTGTGGCTGCATTGCTCCTCCTGGAGTTAAGGATCCAGGTCCAGGTCCAGAAACCGCAGCTGGGATTGGCCCCGGAGCTGGAATTCCTCCCTGTATAGACGTCTGCATCAGAGGAGGAATGTCCTTCACAGGTCTTCTTGGCAAATGCTGAGGCTGAGGAGCTGGAGGATTCTGTTGGTTCAGCATCACATTGGGTCCCGGGCAGAGACCAGGGGCAGTGGCAGGGCCGGGGCCGGGGCCGGGGCCAGGGCCTGGACCGCCAGGGCCTGGACCACCAGGGCCAGGGCCAGGCTGAGATTTGCCTGGGATCAGTGGTGTGACGTGTATCTTACGATGCAAGATTTTCAGTGCGATCTCTGGATCCATGATTCGCATCACCACCTGGGCCTGCAGGAGAGCGTACGCCAGCTGTGGGTTCTGAAGCAGCATGTTTCGAGCTTCCTGATGACTATTCTGGACGCACAACTTCATCTGCTTCATCAGCTCGAACATCTGCTCGGGGGGCAGGCTGGCGACTGCTCTAGTAATCGATTCTGGAGCATCTTCTGGATCAATGGGGTCCCCGTAGGGAGAGTCAATGATGGGCGCTGCCGGGCCCAGGCTCTTTAACTCCTCCTTGTTCTTTTCGCTGGCAGCATTGTCCACCCGAAGCGCCCTCCCACTAAATTCTCGCCCGTTGAGGTTCCGCATGGCACTAAGCGCAGTCTCCTGGTCTTGGTACTCGCAGAAGCCATACCCCTTGGGCTTTCCTGTCTCTCTGTCGTACACGAGACGGAAACTGACAACTGAACCAACCTCCGAGAAAATGTCCTTTAGCTGCTCCTCCGTCGCCTCGTAGGGAATGTTCCCCACGAACACCGAACGCAGTGATCGATCCATGGCTGGGTCTCTCACCGCCAAACTCGACATGATTCCGGCCGAGCATGCAGCGGAGCCCAAATTCGTCCAAGAGTCGTCCTCTGGCGAACCACACTTCCGCTGTGTAACGGAAGCAGTTGTCAAACTCCGGACAGAAACCCTTCCGCTATAAGTTCATAGTTCCGCTAGGCCGCAGAAACTGCTTCCTGAGACCGGACTAGTTTGCCTAACGCCTTCCGCCTCCGGTCGCGCGCTCTTCTGTTCGTGTCTGGTTACAGGCAGCGTGCTTCCTTTCCATGATTCTATTGGTCGAATTTCTCCAGCGTCCCGCCCCCTCTTCCTTCCGTCACCGGATGCATTAGAATTGACCACATTAAAAATGGCCGACCGAACTTCACTGAGGTAACCGATAGCGTCAGCGTTGGCCTTTCCGATCCACAGGGGCGGTTTTCTTTGCGTTCCACGAGCGGGAAACCGCCAAACGAAAGCTGATTTAAAGCTTGATGTTTTAATTTCTGGTGCATGTGTTTTCACAGCTGCCGTTTAGTATAGAATATTTGAAATATTTAAAATTATATTCCGGATCATGAGATAAAAAATATTGATACCTGTCCCTTAAAATTAAAACACCTCCTTAAGAAACATTTTTTAAAAAAATTAATGCCCAGAAAGACAAACTAAAGCGTCTGATAACTGCCGTCCCGCCCCCACGTTATGGCTTATTGAAACTGTTATCCTTTTAAGTTTTTCTCTGTGCACAGGGAGGTGGTCATTCCTCTCAATTCTTACTAATATTAATCAACTTTAATGCTAAATTGGAATCAACTAAAAAGTATGGCTGCAGATTATGCGTTAATCAGATTTATTTAACTTTTATTTTACACATTTAGGTAGTTGTGGGTTTTTTATATTTTTTTTCTTTAATTTTGAATCATAGTCTCTCTTCGATATGCAGTCCATGTAATCCTGGCTGTCCTGGAGTTTATTATGAGGATCATGCTCGCCTTAAACTCAGGAAGATCTGCTTGCTGCCTGCCTCTACCTCCTGGAGAGTGCTGGAATTAAAGCCATGCTCCACTGCTGATCTGCCTGAGTGGTTTGGTTTTGGGGGGTTTTGTATTTTTGGTTTTCGAGACAGGATTTCTCTGTGTAACCAAACCGCCCTGGCTGTCCTGGAGCTTGCTCTGTGGACCAGGCTGACCTTGAGCTCATAGAGATCCCTGCCTGCCTCTACCTCCCAAATACTGGGATTAAAGGCGTTCACTGCCACTGCCTGACAGCCTACTTTGTTATATTCGGTTATCAGTTTACTCAATAAATCAAGATATTGCTGGGTGGTGGTGGCACACGCCTTTAATCCCAGCATTTCCAGGCCAACCTGCTCTAAATATCTAGTTCCAGGATGGTCAAGACTACATAGCGAGACCTATGAATAAATAAATAAATAGATAGATAGATAGATAGATAGATAGATAAATAAATAAATAAATAAATAATTTAAAAAAGGATTCATTATAAATTCTAGACATATTTTTAATATATTTTGAATAGTTCCAGGCACTTTTACCCTTCATGCTGAGAATAGACTTGAGCACCTCAAACTCTACCACTAATTTATAATCCCAGTTCTAGCCCCAGGGACTTTTTTTTTTTATTTGTCTTGATCTCCCAAAGAATAACCAAACAACTCTAGAAAAACTTCCCTAATCTCTCCCCCTTCCTGTAGGTTAAAAATAATTCCTTTATTCTTGTATGCAAGCAATTCCTTATCTGGACCTTTTTACTGATAGTAATTCTTTTGCCTTTTAGTAGAATTGTGATTTGCATCTACAAAATAACTCAAGGAAATGCGTAGGTCTTTTATTGATTGGCCATCTGCCTCATATTTCTCATTCCATAAATGCCTTACCAGGCACTGCCAGCAAAGCAGTGTGAAAACCAATGTGTTAGAACATTTTCTCTGTGTGAGTTTTGTGTACTGTTGCATCAGAACCAGCAGTAAATAAACACCTCAAAAAAAGTTTTCCATATCTCTCAAACCAAAAATACATTCTTTTCTGATGCCTAAGAGTAATTTTAATGCAGGCCGTAGTCAGAGTGCTACTCCACTACAAGGAGACAGTTATCCCATACAGAAATAGATGATAGGTTGACATGTGTAGATAGATAAGGTGTTTGGTTTTGTTTTTACCAGTGTAGCCGAATCTTTAGGGTGAAACTAATCTGTGGAGTTCCCATCATTTCATTTGTTGAATGGATGATTCAGAGTGTCTTTAGACTTTGAGAGTTAACAAACCATTTAACTTGGAAAGAAACAAGAGACATTAAATAACAGTTGCCAGACAGTGGTGGCACACGCCTTTAATCCCAGTACTCGGGAGGCAGAGGCAGGCAGATCTCTGTGAGTTTAAGGGCAGTCTAGTCTACAAGAGCTAGTTCCTCCAGGATAGGCACCAAAGCTACAGAGAAACCCTGTCTTGAAACACCATAAATAAATAAATAAATAAAAACACAGTTCAAGTTGTAAAGGGTTTTTACTTTATTCCTATTATTTTATTCCTAGGTCAATGATAATTCTTCCAGGATACTATTTTTAAGAATTGGATACAGGATGAAGTATCTAGAAATGGAATAAAATAATTCAGAAAGATCTAGATTCCTAAAGAAAGCTCCCTGGTAGAAGTGATATTGAGAGATGGTTCACAATCTATTGTAGATAAATAAAACTGAAACTATCAGGCAGCAGCTACAATTGACCAAGGTATGAAATTGAGACTTTGTATTTTTATGATCTAGAAGCAAGCTCATATGGATGGCGATTGTATGATAGGACAGACCATAAAATTCCTGAGAATAGGGTTGGAGAGATGGCTCAGCGGTTAAGAGCACTGCCTGCTCTTCCAAAGGTCCCAAGTTCAATTCCCAGCAACCACATGGTGGCTCACCACCATCTGTAATGAGATCTGGTGGTGCCCTCTGCTGGCCTCCAGGCATATATGAAGGCAGAGTAATGAGAATACTGTATACATAATAATAAATAAATAAATCTTTAAAAAATAGTTCCTGAGAATAAAAGTCATGAAAACAGTCGTGATAGTAAAGCCAGCGAGCTTCTTCTTTTCCTCTTCTGCAAATGAACACAGACTAATAGCAGAGGCTCAGGAACACCAGTCCCATCACATCACAGTCTCAGGCTTTCCAGCTGAGCTACCTTTTCAGTTCTTTTACCCAAGGGTGGCATCTGACTTCCTACTTTTAACATCCTTCAACGTGGCTTCATTTTTACCACACATCCCTCATCACTTTCTGTACTTCTCTCTGGCTGACCCGCACCTACCTCTCTCTCTCTCTCTCTCTCTCTCTCTCTCTCTCTCTCTCTCTCTCCCTCCCTCCCTTCCTTCTTTCCTTCCTTCCTTTCTTTTTTCAGTTTTTTGAGACAGGGTTTCTCTGTAGCTTTGGAGCCTGTCCTGGAGCTAGCTTTTGTAGACCAGGCTGGCCTCAAACTCACAGAGATCTGCCTGCCTCTGCCTCCCCAGTGCTGAGATTAAAGGCGTGCACCACCACCGCCTGGCAGTATGTGTGTTTCTACCCCCTGGTTTCTTCCCATACTACCCCTCTATTCATGATACATCTTTTCCCACTTCCCAATCCACCACTTTAAGTTCTTGTTCTTCAGTGTTCACCTTAGTGTCTTTCCCACTAAAAGCAACAGTATTAGTGGCCATGTATCAGAGGTGTCTTTGAGTTAGGTAGTCAGAGTGTCTCGATTGATAGATAATTGGAATTAGGCACAGAGACATTAATGAGTGTGTCTAACTATCACAGGCAACAGATTTACACATGCCACCTAAATTAAAAAAAAAAAAAAACAAATCAAGCCTGAAAATGATCATTCTACTCAACAAATGGTTCCCGCACACACTGTAAGAGGCAAGGCTACAGCCTGAGACCAGGTCTCTTGAAATTAAGCTCAATTAGTCTAGTAGCCATGGGTTACTGAGGCCTGGGCACAGCCTTCATTGGCCTTTGTCCTGATTACCTCTGAGTGTTTCTAATTGTAGTTTTGACATGACAATCAGTGCTATGGCAACAGATGGACTATAAGTATAAAGACTGAATCTGTTGGGAAAAACATTTCCTTTTTTTCAATTGATAGAGCCAACACAAACCCTCACACAAAGCTTTTTAGAAGTATGCAGACACATAGCTAATGAATTCATTTCTGTAACAGAGCCTGGATTTCTCAGGCCCCAAATTAAGCTGCCCTGAGAGATATTTCCCCCCAATTTGCAATACTTTTAATATAAAAAGACCATAGAGGAAAGTAAATAATAAATTCCATTCACTTATGGTTAAATTTTGTAGGCAAGAAAAATATTACATAAATGTAGGGCTCTGAACACAGCTACAAGTTAAATGGAGTCAAATGTGTATGTAGTCCAGCACCATTCTATTGATAGGTTCAGGAAATGAGGTGCAAGGAAAGCAGGGGCCTGGACCAGAATCAACTGCCAACTTACTGGCATCGTTTATACTGGGTCTAGATCTAAAGTCTGTGCTGTGCAACAGTGGTCACAGGTAGGATGAAGGGGGTTCAACTTCAGACTTTAAGCTTAGATTTGGGTTGACAGGAAATCATGTGATCTTGTAAAAACCACTTCTTGTTACTTCCACTTTGGCATCTTTCAAAATAGAATACTATTACCTGTGTTGGATTGTTGTGTAGAATACATAACATTTATCATTTCTCATATTGTATTAATCTTCAGTTTAATATAACGGTAGTATACAAAGAAGAATTTTAAGTGGCAAGAGGTATAAGCCTTACCTTTTCTAATGCTGTTTTGAGATGTATATTATCTTTATCACTGAAAGGACTGGATTTGATGAGCTAATGGTCTGTGGTTATTGTATTTTATTTTATTTTTGGTTTTTCAAGATAGGGTTTCTCTGTGTAACATCCCTGTTCTGGAACTAGCCCTGCAGACCAGGCTGACCTCTGCCTCCCGAGTGCTTTTAGAGGCATGCGCCACCACTGCCTGGCAGATTGTGTTATTTTAAACATGTGTACAGACAACTTTAAGGTGCATAACAGCCATTTGCTGTTCTAACATGCTTATTTGTAGCTGAGCATAGATCATAGGACATCTAAGTGAGTTTTACTAATCATATTGGTGTTTACTAATCATATTGGTGTTTACTAATCATGGTTTTAGTGAACCATGGTATGTTCTCTTCAAATATTCGGTTAGCTGCAATTCCATTTAGTCATTTTTATTGAATGGACTTATGTGTACTTCGCCAATGGATGAAATGCACAGACGCCTCCAACTTTTCCTTGGTCTAGAAACTATTTGAAGTGCAGGGCCACGTTCAAACTGTCATTAAAGAGGGCTCCTTTTGAGTAGACGCTGCCAGGCAAGCCCAGGTGTTCAATCACTGGAAGGGAGAACTAACTGGACAAGAAGCAGCACTTCCTATTATTGCTCTGAGCTGTCCCCTTAGAGAATACAGAGAAAGCAAGTAGGCTCATAAAAATGGAAAAGTTCAAGTTCCACATTTCGAGTTGAATAAAGATAACTTATTTAAGAGCAATAATTCATGGATCTTTTTAAATTTTATTATTTTCTGTGACCAGAATAGTTAAATACCCAACTTCAAGAAATGTCTGAACTACAGTTCTCTTCTGAGGCAATGTGAGCCTAAGAAGGAACTATCTTGAACACCCAAGTTATAGGAAAATGGGCTTTCTGAACCACGTGGTTGGGGTTCAGAATTAAAAACATCACCAACAAAACAGCAGTGGAAGAGAATGTATTTTGGACTCCTTATCACAGTTGAATGCTCCCCCAAAAACATGACTTCAGGAGTGCCAGTTTAAATTTGTCAAATTACACTAAACTCCCGAGAGTTAGAAATTATGTTAAAATGTAAAATGTAGTGTTTATGGGAATGTCATAGCTAGTACTCCCCTGCAGCGACACAAAGGAGCAACACTGGGAGGTTTTTTAATTCTATCTAATGACCTGTCTAGTGCAGAGACCACATATCAGTCTGGTAGGGATGCTGTGATGAAAGACCAAAAACTGGTAGCTTAAAGAACAGAAATGTATTTTCTTGCATAATATCAAAATGCGAGCAGCCTTGCTTTCTCCTGAGGCTGCTCCCACACTGCGTCCTCTCCTGACCTTTCTGCTAGGTAGACAGAGCTCTAGAGCCTCTGCCTTATAGGACCTTACGTCAGATTAGATCAGATCTCTGTGCTTTTGGCTGCATTTTAACCTTAGTTATCACTAAGCCCTAACAAGAGATATAGTCACAGTAGACATTAGGTCTTCAAATGTCAAATGGGGAGCTCACAAATAAGTGTATAGCAGGCAATAATGTTGATATCTCCAAAAAAGAAGAGAAGGAACAGGGGTTTTCAGGCTTCCATGATGCTCTGTTCCATCTCCCAGCCCCCAGTCCCTATGTGTACGTGGGTATGTCTCTGTGTGTGTATGACTATGTGTGTATGTGTATCTGCTAATATGTGTATGGATGTGTGTTTGTATATGTGAATATACAAGTGTGTGTGTGTGTGTGTGTGTGAATTTGGATGTGTGTGTTGAACTTCTTCCCAGCCTCTTTCCTTTGCACATTTGTACCGGTTCTCCTACATAGAAGATCCAGATCTCTGTTTTCTCTTCTTTCTCCATTGCTGTTTCAGTTCTGTGGGGTGACAACTTAAGTGCCAAGCTTTCTTTGATGTCTGCCCATTAGTTCAGTATGGCAAGGGAGATATGTCTGGTGGTGGCGGTGTGAAGTGGGACTCTGTCCCAACTGTACTGCTACAGGGGAGATCAACCAATGCCTTGGAGTGCCAGGTGTTAATATCCCTCATCTGTGGGGTCACAGAGAGGTCCAGGGCAGGAGCTGGGGTTCAGAGCAGCACCTATTGTCAAATACAGATTTTCAGTGAATTTGATTATTGGTGCAGTAGCACTGGTAAAGGCTAAATCTGCGTGGACCCTGAATTCCAAAAATAATTGCTGTTGAAGAATATCTATAACTCCATACATGAAGGCAAAGCACCCATACACAGCAAATGCAATGCATGAGCTTCAGAAAACGCACACTGTATGTAATGTATGCCTTTATTGAAGTTGAATATACATTTAAAATCCCCACAGTCTTCCATCTTTCATATAAAAAGACTGATAACTGTATTCTTGGCAGTTTAATGACACAACAATAAATAGTGACAATGACTCCATTATTACCATCTTGGGCACAGTCTGGTGACATTTAGGTTGAAATAGCTGTGCCTACTTTCTCACCTGGCAGGACAATGGAGAACTTCTTCTCCTTGGCTTCCAGGTGTTGGCCAGTTCCCTCCAGGTTCTAGGAAACAAAACAAATCCCTTCAGGGAAAGCAGAAAAGGCAAATGACCTATTCCTCCTGGGCTTGGTCTTTTGTTAGTCCTGAAAATGGAGCTGTGTGTGTCAGCCCAAGGCCCTGAGGGGTCCAGCATGCAGGGAGGATGAGAATAAAAGTACAAAATCTCCCTGCCTATTTAGCAACTCTTGATCTGCCTCTGTCGCTCAGGTTCCAGGACTGGGTAATTGTTGCCATTTATTGTTACCAGCAAGGCTTCCAAAGAGAGGCCAGGTTCCAAGGAATCCTCCTGAGAGCAGGTGTATGCAGATGGGGAGGTGGAGATGGGAGGGGGGAAGGCAGGAAATGCTCACGCTCCCATCCCTAGGAAAATGATTTGAAGCATTTCTCGTAGGGACTGAGGAACCCTCAGGATACTAGTGCACTGTAGCACTCATGACCACTCAGTACACACATACTATGTGGAAGGTCACTACACACGCACTGTGTAGAAGGTTGGCACATTGTGGCCTCTGATATGGGAACTTAAGTGTGAGCCAAAACTCAGTGTTCACTAGAAGCTTACACTTGATTTTCTCTCCAGCTTTCTCTGAGAATTTATAATGTTCAGGTTCAAGTTGGTAGCAGAGGAACAGCTGTGCCCGTGAGGACTTCCCATTCCACCAAGAGACAGGATGTGAGCAGACAGTTTCCAAATGGAGTTGTGATTTGTGTGATTTCCTTAGAGCTAGACAGGAAATGGAAATGGAACTGCTGTGTATCCAGTGCCTTTAGCTCCGGGAAGGCTGAAAAGGGATTGCTCTTCTTTATCGTGCAATGAAGCACTGTGTCTTCTCTCTGCCACCCTAGTTGTCCCATGCCACATGTCTTGATGGTTACTGATGACTTCCTCTTGAAGCCAGGGCAACTCTGATGGTGCCTGGCACTTCCCTCTACCTGAACAGAAGACTTATGAGCTCTCTTAATTCAACTCAGCACGATTTGGTAGTTCATGACCAGACTCTATTACACAGTAAGAACATGCCTCAAAAACAAAAGGAAACAAAGAAATGTAGAAGGAAGCTAGCTGGAGGTGGCAGTGCATGCTTGTAATCCCAGTGCTGAAGGCCGAGGGAGGGTTGCCGTAAGCACCAGGCCAGGCTGGTCTGCACAATAAGTTAGGGTTCATTCAGTCAGGGCTACATAGCAATGCTCTCCTCTCTCCTCTTTTCTTTCCCCCACCCCTCTGATTGTTTTTACCTACTTGTAGGGAGAACACTGGGGGAATAGTAAAAGTGATTTTTATTGCTTCTGTTTTATTATTATTATTGGTGTGTGTGTGTGTGTGTGTCAATGTGCCGTATTTTGGGGTGGTGTGTTCTGAACCCCACCAACATTTACATATTTAATCATTATAAAGTTTTAATGCTTAGTCAAAATAATATTTGGAAAATTAGGATTTTAATACAATGTGTAACAGTTTCATTGCACAACTGCCTTTTGTAAACATAGCCTCTAAACACCGGCTAATATTCTTCCTTGGATCTTCTTGAGATGAAACTGAATGATTCTTATCATGGCAATGTAATGTGTCAGGCTAAGTGCTGTCCACATAACTGGTTGGTCCTCACACTACCACTGTGAGGGCTTCGTGACAGATGAGCAAACTGAGTCAAATAGGTGAAGCTGCCCATGGTTAGACAATAAGTAAGAAACAGAGCTGGGCCGGGCAGTGGTGGTGCATGCATTTAATCCCAGCACTTGGGAGGCAGAGGCAGGCGGATCTCTGTGAGTTCGAGACCAGCCTGGTCTACAGAGCTAGTTCCAGGACAGGCTCCAAAGCCACAGAGAAACCCTGTCTCGAAATACCAAAACTAAAAAAAAAAAAAAAAAAAAAAAAAAAAAAAAAAAAAAAAAAAAAAAAAAAAAAAAAAAAAAAAAAAAAAAAAAAAAAAAAAAAAGAAAGAAAGAAAAAAGAAAAAGAAACAGAGCTGGGATATGTGTGTGAGCAGTTCCATGGAAGGAAACTGTGAAATTCTGAAGAAAAAAACAAAAAACTAAACCTTCTTCTTCTTCTTCTTCTTCTTCTTCTTCTTCTTCTTCTTCTTCTTCTTCTTCTTCTTCTTCTTCTCCTCCTCCTCCTCCTCCTCCTTCTCCTCCTCCTCCTCCTTCTCCTTCTCTTCCTGCTCTTCCTCCTCCTCCTCCTCCTTCTTTTTTAAATAATAAACATGAAGTTCTCTCCCCAAGGAAAAATTCTGCTAAAGTTCACTAAGCGGCCAAGTTTCCCAACATTTCTTGCCTTGCCAGCTGCTTCTCTGTTTATCAGAAAAAGAAAATGCAGCATAAAACTGATGGGGAGAAACTGTGAAATCGGTGACCAGATGAGAGAACACTGGGAAGCTCTAGCAAAGGTTGGTCTTGTCATTTATACTATGGCAGTGAAACCGGCTGCCAGTCGCATAGGTGATTTAATAGGCACCATTTAGGTAGTATATCATTTTGCTGAGAAAATTCATTGCCATGAGTTCTTTCCGAAGCTTTGGTGACTGCTTACTTAACAAAACAGACTGCCTAGGAATTGTAAATTATTTCACAGAGGGGAAAAGTAGATCAGAGATGGCTATTAATTTAAGCTGTTTCCCATTGAAGCTGTCACACCAATAAAAAAATGCATATAGGCTAAAAATATGTGACTGTTTGGTAAAAAGAAATACATAAGATGGCAAGTCTCATGTTTGGAAAAGACATTAGTTACAGATAGGATATTACAATGGATTGGCTGTTATGACTTTAAAGCTGCAAAGACAAACGAGAAAGCCTTCTGTAGACTCTGTAGAAACATTATCCACACCAGGCTCACGTGGGCTCATGGAACACAAAGAATTGTGCCCTGCATATTAGAATAGGGTCAGCAGGTCAGAGATTTCACTGTATGTCTCAAGAAAAAGACAGCCAAACAGTGTTTATAGTCCTAACTACGACCAAGAATCTAGAAAAGAGCTGCTTCAAGCTCAGAGTTCAATGTTCACTGTTACTTTCATTTATTGTACTTAAATTATACTTATCATATGGGTGGCCATGCTTCTTTGTGCAGAGAAACGAGGCCACAGACCCCACATATCCACCATGGGAAAGACAGCCATCCTCAAGCCGAGGACCAAGGCACATTTACAACAGAAAGGGGGTGTGAAAGAAAGAGATGATCAAAAGGATGTGTCACACACACACACACACACACACACACACACACACACACACACCCCACACTGGTTATATACCTACTAGTGAATAGCCAGGTCACCTTTCTGTAGTCACAGAGAGACTGAGTCATTCCTCTTTTATTCTAAAGTTGGATCAATAGTTCTGATACTTTAGAAGGTATATGAGTTGTTTTATCAACTTAGCACTGGGCTAGACATATCTGGGAAGAGGGAATCTTTTTGGTTTTACTATTTATTTATTTACTTATTGGAGACAGGGTCTCTCTATGTAGTCCTGGCTTGTCCTGGAGTGGTATAGGAGGTCTTTCTATATTTGTGTTGCTTTCATTGGTTGAATAAAGAAACTGCCTTGGCCTTTTGATAGGGTGGAATTTAGATAGGTGGGGAAGAGAGAACTGAATTCTGGGAGGGAGAAGGGAGAGAGAGAGAGAGCCGCCATGAAGTCACCAGAGTCAGACATGCTGAATCTTTCCAGGTAAGCCATGACCTCATGGTAAACACAGATTAATAAAAATGGGTTAGATCAAGATGTGAGAGTTGGCCAAGAAGAGGCTAGATTAATGGGCCAGGCAGTAATTTAATTAATACAATTTCTGTGTGGTTATTTTGGGGGTTAAGCTAGCCGGGTGGCTGGGAGCCAAGCGACCGGGATGAAAAGTAGACCCGCTTACCTCCTTACAACACTGAGGCTTGCGCCGGGCAGTGGTGGCACACGCCTTTAATCCCAACACTTGGGAGGCAGAGGCAGGGGATCTCTGTGAGTTTGAGGCCAGCCTGGTCTACAAGAGCTAGTTCCAGGACAGGCTCCAAAGCTACAGAGAAACCCTGTCTCGAAAAACCAAAAAAAAAAAAAAAAAAAAAAAGCCACCGGATCTTGCTATGTAGACCAGGCTGGCCTCAAACTCATAGAGATCCACTTTCCTCTGCCTCCAGAGTGCTGGAATTAAAGATGTACCATCACAGCCAACTGGAAGAGGAAAGAAATCTTAATTGAGAAAATTCCTCCATAAGATTGACCTCCGTGAGATTGCAAGCCTGCGGAGAATTTTCTTGATTGATGAGTGATGTGGAAGGGCCCAGCCCATGGTGGGTATCACTACCCCAGGGCAGGTAGTCTTAGGTTGTATAAGAAAGCAGCCTGAGCAAGCCTTGGGGAGCAAACTATGGGCATTTCTTCATGGCCTCTACTTCAGTTCCTGCTTGTAGGCTCCTGCCTTGAGTTCCTGCCCTGACTTCCCTGGATGATGGAGTGCAGGTTATAAGAGGAAATAAGGCCTCTCCTCGCCTAGTTGCCTCTGGTATTGGTGTTCTATTACAACAATAGAAAGCCAAGACAGAGGTTTTATTTGTTTCTTGTAGCCATAAAATACTGGCAAACAAAATCCTATCAGTAATCAAGTGAGTAATTGTATTTACTAAATCTACATATTATAAAAATGCTTTCTTTTATATAGTTTCATGTACATGTTTTTAAAATGAGAGAAACCCATATGTGCTCCTGTAGATATATTTCAATAAGAAAAGTAATGGATAGGGCAGTGTTGATATAACCCCAGTCTTTTTTGATCCTGCCCTTACAGCAGCATACTTATGTGTGCTTAGATGCCTGTATGAGATGCTGCTTCGTAGGTTCATAAAATGTTTCACAAATATATGTCAGACACTTGTGAAAGTGAGACTAGGACTCAGGTCAGTAGAGAGGTTTATTTTTGTTACACATATTTATTTTTTTAATTTTTTACTTTTACTTTTTGAGACAGGTTCTCTGTATATCTTCGGCTATTCTGGAACTCCCTCTGTAGACCATGCTGTCTTTGAACTCACAGAGATCCACCTGCCTCTGCCTCTCAAGTGCTAGGATTAAAGGTGTGTGTCACCACACCTTGAATTCACAGAGGTCTGTCTACCTCTGCCTCCCAAGCTGTGGGATTAAAGGCGTGTACCACCACACCCAACTACTCTCTTTCTTTTTTATTTTAAGGACTTTAACCTTTAGCCTGCATATATTTTTAACACACTGTAAACCAGTTAGAGGTTTTCTTCATCTTTGACTCTCTCTTTACTGTATCTCTCTCTTTTTTTCTGACCACATGAGTCTTTAATTTGCTAAACAATATGGAGAGGATTAAAGCCGTGGCTTTGATGGCTGGATTCAGCCCATTCCTTAGCTTTTTGAAATTCCAGGCTCGTGGCCAGAGCCATGCTTATTGCCAAAACTCTATGGTGTTTCAAGGTCCTTGCCAGCAAGCAAGCTGCAACAGTGTGTCCACAGCAACACTCAAATGCTCTCTCTGTAGCCAGACCTCCTGCCTCAAAGAGTCAGAGTTTGTACTGGCAGGATGGCCCAGAAAGCCGGCATTTTAAAATGGCGCAGCTTTTTTCCTGCTATCGCTGAAAACCAAAAAGCATGCGGTCAGCTTTTATCAACACCATTTAAGTGTTTCGTGGCAGGACCTCTTAAAGAGCTGCAGGATTTTGCAGCTAAAACTGAGTCAGGAAGCCTCTCTTAAATGACAGTGCTTGCCTCTAGCAAGCAGAGCCCATTTGAAAAAATGCTGCCATCAATAAGCCATGCTTAACTATATTTTCTGTCTAGAATTACTTCCCAAGCTCTGTCAGGCTTTATGTGGATGCAGTTGTCCATTTGGGCACCATTTGTAACAAGAGGGCCTGCTTGTTGGGGTTTCTGTCCTGCCCAGTTCCCACAATCATTAGGTCCCAAAGAAATCACACAGAGGTTTATATTAATGATAAACTGATTGGCCCATTAGCTCAGGCTTCTTATTAGATCTTATAACTTATATTAGCCCATTATTCTAGTATACGTTAGCCAACTGGCTCAGTACCTTCTTCGGCGGGGCAGGTCACATCTTGCCTCTTCGGTGTCTGTACAGGACTCTGTTACACATCTTTTATTATTGTCAGACTGTATTTACTGTGTTTTTTACCCATTGGCCTGATGAAAGTTGCATTTTTCATGTTTTAGAGAATATTTTGAAGTTACTAGACTAGTGACTATTAACAGTTAAAGTTACTATTTTAGAAACACTCCTGTAAGGAGTCACCCGAGTTAAGGTGCTTGGGTCCTCCCTAGGAACGCGACAGGGAAATCTCAATGCAGCCTGGAATTTGTGTTTGTCACATCTGAAGCCAAGCCCTCGGAAGTCTGCAGATTTCACCCTGAGAGAGACACCGTTTGACAGCCTTGGCTATTATTGTGTTTATGTGAAGGGCATCATGTGTTTGATAATGTCACTGCTCAGTGGAACTGTTGGTGATCCAACAATCTATGACATGAACAGCTGTTAAAATAGCAGCATGCTATGAGCCGTTTTAGATCCTTTATCTTTTTGTTTCTCATATTTAAAAGAAGTGGACATTACATTCACGGGACTCAGCTAGACTTTAGAGGTTTTTATATGCTCCCTCCCAATGTTACTGCCTGTGAATCTAGAGGCTTTGCCTTGTGGCTGGTGAGCATCTCCAACTAATATCGTCTCAAAATTTTTGCTCTGCAGAGTGGTGTGCCCTTATGACCACATCTCCTGGTGAATAAGACACTCCTCTTTGTCTCTCTTCCTACCATCTTCTGCCCTGACTCTTCTTTTCTTTTCTGTTTCAATCTCCAGCCTCGATAGAATGGACGTAATTTTCTTTCTGAAACTTCTCGCAGCAATTAGAACTTCAGTTGGGCTATTAGGCAGAAAGCTGAATCTTCTACTTTGCATCCAGGCTTCTTGTAATTGCTTTGGAGAATATTTGAATGATTTTTTTTAACTTACAGTGAAATAATATTCTCTGTCTCTCCAAATCCTTGTTGCAAAATAAGCCATGCTTCTGTGTACTCATAGTAATGCCCCTGTGTGATCTTTTGATATTGTGAGGTCTGCACATGGTCTCTTACAATATTCTACTTGGTTACCTGGAAACAAGCTGCCTGGTCACTTATCTGGATAAACCCAGCATTCCCAGGACAAGTGTGGAGATAACCTCTTGGTTTCTAGGAGTTTCCTAAAACAGGGGTGGTAAAACAAGCAATTATCCATTTCTGTGCCATTGCGCCATTTATTAAGTTGCCAAGGTAACAAACTGCTAACAAGATAACTGTGTGAATCAGTATAGATATAACTTGCGACTTGTTAACCCTAAAACACAAAACAAAAGTGCCATTCAATTAACTGCTCTCTGAGTTAACCAGTATGGTCTTTCTTCTTTGAAGGGCGAGTGTTAATTTCCCAGTTTAGTATGTAATGAGAAAAAGACTTTGCTATGAACAAGGTACTTGTGCTGTTTTCCTGTTGATATCCATTATGGAACCGGACACACGATACACATTACTCGCTTGTTCTTTACAAAACATCAGTCACAGTTAGTAAGGCAGAAAGTTCAAAGAAACTTGGAATTAAGGAAAAGTCCCATTTTTTAAAATAAGAACTTTCACATTAAGTGTAAACATGCAAATACAGGATCACTCAATCACTCAAGTTATTATTATTATTTATGTTCTAGTGGTTAAGGGTTCAAACTTTGAAGAAATACCACTCTTTTTTTTTCTTTTTCTTTTTTTTTTGTTTTTTGAGACAGGGTTTCTCTGTGGCTTTGGAGCCTGTCCTGAAACTAGCTCTTGTAGACCAGGCTGGCCTCAAACTCACAGAGATCCGCCTGCCTCTTCCTCCCGAGTGCTGGGATTAAAGGCGTGCGCCACCACCGCCCAGCGAAGAAATACCACTCTTTACAAAGGATTCTGATTAATAAAGCTTGTGTATATATGTCTTTTCCTTGTATATCTCATAGTAGAAGCATCCCAAGGTCTGTTTGGGTGCTCAGATTCCATTCTTCATTAGAAATACTAGCTAAAGATGAATCTAAAGAATTCTAAGATACGGTATTCAGGGACGGCCACATTAGCCATGACTGTACATGGAGACATACAGGCTTTGATTAAGAGAAACCTTTCTTTGGGGAGCTTTTGTTCATAGCAAAAGTGTAAAACAACGCAAACTCCAAATCTCAAATTTCCAGTGATTTTTTGATTAAATAGCTCGGGACAATTTCATATTCTCGAAACCTAATTCCAAGTTGGCAGTTCCATCGTGGAGTGGGAGGGAAATCCATCAGGGCCAGTCCCCACTGGAGAGGTGCAATGAATCTAAGCAGGCAAATGAAAGAAGAAACAACGAACGTAATAAAGCTTATGCGCTTCCAGATCAAGACAAGTTCAGGGAGGGCATTTGTACTGGTTGCTTGCTAACAGTTCCACCAGAAAAAGGTTCCAGAAGACATTCTTGAGACTCAAAGTATGGCCAGGAGCTAACTTGAGTAAGAAGAGATTGAGAATTTTCTAAGTAGCAAGACAGGCTGTATGCTTGTAACCCCATCACTCAGGAGGTGGAGGCAGGGAGCAAGCTAATCTAGAGGCCAGTATGTGCTATGTAGCCCGAGCTATACAAACTGAGACCCAGACTAAAACAAACAAACAAAACCAACAAAACAAGCAGAATATTTCCTGTAGTAAAGAGTGTACAAGCTGAGGCTGGAGAAGTGGCTCAGTGGTTAAGATAACTGGCTGCTCATCCAGAAGCCCTAGGATCGATTCCCAGCACCCACATGGCAGCTCACAACCATTCGTAACCCTGATTCAAGAAGTTCTGAAGCCTTTTCTGTCCTCCATGGCATGTACACGGTGTATAGACATATGCAGGCAAAACACCCACACACATGAAAATAGATAAATACATTTTGCCAGGTGGTGGTGGCACATCCCTTTAATCTTAGTACTTGGGAGGCAGAGGCAGTGACAACGTCTTTATGTAGACCTGGAAGCCTCGACTTGTCTTTGTTGAGCAGGCTGGACTTGAACTATCTGAGATCCACAAAGAAAAAAAATTCAGAGAGATACAGTCATTTTCTAGTTCTAGCTGTATTTTTCTAATATTGACCATCTAGGTTGTAAGAACACTCATAAACATAATAATAAAAATTATATTTCATCTTTATAAGACAACTTGGAAAGTTCAGTCCCACTCAAAAGTCAGCCGTTGTTGGTAAGTACATCAGTCAGCCCTTACTGCTTGTTGTCTCCTCTAGTACACACAGCATGCTAGACCGTACTCAGAAGTTGTTCCTTTCCTGAAAGCACGCATCAGGGTTTGACTCACCATCTGCCATTGAGAAAATGGCAGATATTCACTTGCCGAAACTGATGCTTGTTGTAAATGGTCACCATATCCCTTGGACTTGTCTGAAAGGAGGATATACCGAGGATGTGAGGTTGAAGTTTTCTACAGTCACCTGATAGCTAGCCATAGGGATTCTGAATATGATTTACATCTGGGATTCTATTGGAATCAATGCTCTGCTTTTGCTAGCTTTGTAGTGATTTCTCTGAGTTGAACATGGAATTCTATTGACTTTGTCAATATGTCAATAATATAGAAATGTCTATCATATGAGGAAAGTCCAGACATTTCCAAAAGAAGGTAGGTAAGGCTTCCCTACTTGTTAGCTCATTTCTTGACAGTAGTTCAATGACCTGATAACTGGCTATAAGATTTATATAGCCTGGGCTGGAAAGATGGCTCTGCTTGTCTAAAGGTCCTGAGTTCAATTCCCAGCAACCACATGGTGGCTTACAACCATCTGTAATGAGATCTAGTGCCCTCTTCTGGCCTTCAGGCATGCATGTAGGCAGACTACAGTATACACAATAAATAAATAAATAAATCTTTAAAAAAAAAGATTCATATAGCCTGGCAGAAAAGTTGCACTACGGATAAATGACTATTTAAACAGGCATTATTAAACCCTTTAAAATGAGTAGTTTATTTAATATTGAGACCTAAAATAGCATTCATATGTAAAATACCAATTGGTATATACCCATATATTGGTATATACAGTGACATGGTAGCCCAGTTAGAAACTTAATTCAAAAGAGGCCCATGTGCCTTACAGGTAACTGGTTCTTCCCAAATTGCTAGATGTAGCAAAATGAAAAACATGGACATTGATTCATTCTCTCTGTAATTTGGAAATCTTGTTCTGATGAATGGTTGAGTTTTGGCAAGTTGGAAATCTTGTTCTGGTGAATGGTTGACTTTCGTCCTACTTCAACAATGTTTCTTTTGAAGTTTCAAATTTAAACTCAACAGAAGGAAAAAAGAGGCCTTTATACAAAACATCCTTTTCTATCTGCAGTATGGTTCACCGGGAAGCTGCCTATTAGATTGTCACATGTCATTCACACATCACTGACACATATTAAGTTGGTTTTTTTCATCCCCACATGGAAGAAGTGCTAAATAATTGATCATTTGTTTCTTTTTACACGCATACCAACTAAACTATTGTCTGTAATATCTCATATGTTTAAAATAAAAGAACTTAAAGAACGAAGTTGGAGTCAGGTGTGAGTGACTCATACCTGCTATAGCAGCATTCAAAAGACCAGGGCAGGATTCCTGTGAGGAGGCTATAGGCTAGTTTAGCCTAAAATGAGATGATGCCCCCACCACTAATATGAATGAAATTGGAAACTATTCTAAATTGAAGCTTTGCAAGTAAAACAAAACAAAACAAAAACCTCAAAAATACTCTAGGTTTGAGAAGGGTGGTGAAATTATCAGGTTGCTAAAATAAAAGTGAAACTTGATTAATAAAAACTCAGATAAAGATATTGGGGTTCAACCTGAAGATCTGAAAAGCAAAGCAGCAAATGAGGCTCTTACCTCAGTCTGAAATGGCGATCCTGCCTCGAGGAATCTCAGCAGGATACTGTGTTTGAGAGCTATATCCCCCTGTCTCATAATCCTCTCTAGGGGTGGGATTAAAGGCGGGCACTGCCCTGTTTCCATGGCAACTAGTGTCGCTACTGGGATTAAGGGCATGTGTTACCACTATGTAGTGTAAGGTTTACCAGTGTGGCTGTTTTACTTTCTCCATCCCCAGGCAAACTTTATTTACTGAAACACAATTGAAATGCTACTACATAAAAGCTTCATTGTACTTGTGCGAGCACAAACTTGGTCTTGTCCACTCTCCAGCTACCGTGCCTTGCCATGCCCTGATATAAGGGACAAACATCCCGTATGCTTTCGTTTTAGTTTATAAAATTATTTAGACATCATCCCTCAGATAAGACTAAAAGAATCTCGAGGTGAGCACCTGGAGTCTCAGGAGCAACATAAGTTGCAGGAAGGTTAAATGACCCCGTCTCAAACGTTTCAAGCAAAGCTCTCTGTTTGCACGAGATTTCTGGAATTGTCTTTAAGCACAATGCTCAAATTGTTGAATAAATTCAATTCAAAACCTGTTTTTCTGTGTTGGATATTCCCTAAGGAAATTTAAACACAAGCAAAAACAAAACAAAACAAAACAAAACATTGCTGACTGTTGAAGAGAAAAGCACTCATCATAGAGTGTTGCTATAGATTTTCTACATATGTCTACACTATGTAGATTATGCCCTCTCTTTTCTATGAAGAAAGAGGAAACAAATTTTGTTAAAAGTTAAAGAACGCCGGACAGCGGTGGCTCACGCCTTTAATCCCAGCACTCGGGAGGCAGAGACAGGATGATCTCTGTGAGTTGGAGGCCAGCTTGGTCTACAAGAGCTATTTCCAGGACAGGCTCCAAAGCTACAGAGAAACCCTGTCTCAAAACACCAAACAAAACAAAACAAAACAAAACAAAACAGATTCAAACTACAGATGGTCTCCAAGTTGCAATGGTTCAATGGCTGAATTTTTTTTCTTTTTTTTTTCTTTTGTTTGTTTTTCAAGACAGGGTTTCTTTTTTTTTAAATTATAAACTGATTGGCCCATTAGCTCAGGCTTCTTACTAGCTCTTATAAATTATATTAACCCATTATTCTAGTATATATTAGCCACATGGCTCAGTACCTTTTTCGGCAGGGCAGGTCACATCCTGCTTCTTCAGTATCTGGACAAGACTTCCAGACAGTTTCTTTGTAGCATTGGAGCCTGTCCTGGAACTCACTGGTAGATCAGCCTGGCCTTGAACTCACAGAGATCTTCCTGCCTCTGTCTCCCGAGTGCTTGGATTAAAGGTGTGAGCCACCGCCGTCCGGCGCTCTTTAACTTTTAACAAAATTTGTTTCTTCTTTCCTCATAGAAAAGAGAGGGCATAATCTACATAGTATAGACATATGTAGAAAATCTATAGCAACACTCTTTAGCCACCACTGCCGGCCTACAATGGTTGGAAATAAGTTGGGTTTTTTTGTTTGTTTTTTTCGAGACAGGGTTTCTCTGTAGCTCTGGAGCCTGTCCTGGAACTAGCCTTGAACTCACAGAGATCCACCTGCCTCTGCCTCCCGAGTACTGGGATTAAAGGTGTGCGCCACCACCGCCCAGCAGAATTAAGTTTTTGTTTAACTGTCTGGTCATCCTGCTTTGACTGTCATCACAGTGGTTCAATGGCACATGAGCTATTGAATATTTCGTTGTAAGATTTAGATGATTTTGCTTAACTGTAGGATAATTTTAAATGTCCTGAGCATGTTCAAAAAAATGCCATGTGAAGCTATAATATTCTGTGAGTTAGGTTTTTAAATTTAGGTTTTTTTTTTTTTTAACTTACTATACTTTGGGTTTATTATGCCTTTTTTTAAAAATGTGGCCCAGTGGTAAATCAGGGGATGATGCAATAGTTCTCTCTGATTTTATGGTATTGATTCTTTCTTCTATATTACAGTGACCCTCAGTGTAAAGTTTAAGTAACTCATATATTTAAAAATCTGTCTTATTAGAGCTTGATTATTGAATTAATTAATTTCAGTATTTACTATTGATTACAGTCAATATGATGACATTCTTCATTAGAGTCTTAACTCTTGGCAAAGCATAGCTGGCTTTGCTAAATATTTCACTTGCTCATTTATTGGTAATTTATGTTATGAACACTTGGAGAAAATGCTAACAACACATGGATAAATGTTCTTTCCTGGTTACTTCTTTCCTCTGTAAATCATTGTTTAGACAGGATCATTGCTCATTATATGACTGCATTTTGTAGCTGTTTTTTCTTTTAGTACACTACTGATGAACTAAATGTGTTGGCAGGGGTTTCTGTCCCGCCTGGTCCTGCAATAAACACACAGAAACTATATTGTTTGCAATACTGTTTGACCAATAGCTTAAGCCTATTTCTGGCTAACTCTTATATCTTAAATTAACACATTTCTATTAATCTGTGTATCGCCATGTGGCTATGGCTACCGGCGAAGTTCCGATGCATCTGTCTCCTGTGGGCAGCTACATGGCTTCTCTCTAACTTTGCCTACTTTCTCTCTATATATATCTCTTTCTATTAACCTCCACCAATATAAGCGGTCATATTTTGTCTTGAGTACACAGAAGCTTCTTTGAAATCATCATTTCTGGAGATGTGTGCTCATTTGCAAGTGAATAGCAAGATTATATTAATCATTTTTTGAAGTAAAAAGAAAAATCACAAAATCTTAAGGGATGCACCAGCTAAAGAGAGGATCAAGAGGATACGTGCTACACTACAGACTACCTTTCTCATGGTGTTGCTGTAAAGACTGAGCTATTATATAGACCACCTCTAGTACATAGAAAGTATGATGTGTTATGTTTTCAAAACACAATGTTCACCACAGGATCATGTGTTTGAGTCCTTGGTTCCCAGTTGGAAAACATGTTGTAGAAGCCTGTGGAACCTTTGGGATGTGAGACATAGCTGAAGGAAGTGGTTTTATTGGGGGATGGGCCACACTTCCTGTCCATTTCTGCTTCCTGATATACCCAAATGTGAGCAAGGAGCCTCATGTGCCTACTGCTACAACTTAGAGCAGGTGTGTGTGTGTGTGTGTGTGTGTGTGTGTGTGATTGCAATTGTGCCTTGTGATAGAGGCATTCTTCCCTATATTAGTTACTCTTCTTCTTCCGACCAAATACCCAACATAATTTGAGGAGAACAAAATCCATAGATGCAGTCACACCATACCTTGCCTGTTAGCATATGTTTAGTGAAGAAGACAATTGTTAACAGAATAATTGCTCTATAAGTAAGTTTTATTACCTAAATGTATTCGCTTGCAGTTTATACGAAACTGCCTATTTGTCCTATGCAAAGAAATCTCTTAAATTTTTTGTACTTTTTTTCTTGCTTTTTCTTTCTCTTCTTTCTTTTTTCCTTCCTTCCTTCCTTCCTTCCTTCCTTCCTTCCTTCCTTCCTTCTTTCTTTCCTTCCTTTCTCTTTTCCTCTCCCTCTTATTTGTTATTTTTGAGTCAGGGTCTTATTATTATGTAGCCCTGGTTGACCTGGAACTCACCATGTAGACAAGGCTGGTCTTGAAATCACAGAGATATGAATTCTCCTGCATTCTGAGTGCTGGGCTTTAGGCATATGCTACTATGTCTGCCATAATCTTCCATACCTTTTTATATTTCATATACACATTCTGCTTCGTGCCCTTGTTCAGAACTTGAATATGATTGGATGAAAAGAGTTCCAGGGAAAAATCAACACCTGTCTGTAGTTGGAAGTTTCTGTTCACAGTCATTCTTGAATAACCACTCACAGACTTAATTTTAAATGGTAGGCCAATAGTTCAGGCTTGTCATGAACTAACTCTCACATTTAAATTAACCTATATTTTTTATCTATGCTTTGTCATGTGTCTTGGTACCTTCTCTCAGCACAGCATGCCTAGCTTGCTTCTCCCTGAGTCCTCTGTTGACTGCTGACTCTGCCCTTCTTCCTCCCAGCATTATCAGTATGGCTCTTCTGCCTAACCTTATCCTGTTCAGCTATTGGCCAGTCAGCTTCTTTATTAAACCAATCACAGCAGCAGATCTTCACAGTGCGCAAAGGGATTATTCCACAGCACCTGTCACCCACTAGTGTTTATTATTTCTAGAAGTTGGGTGGAGAAATGGGCTTGTCTCTCATTTATAAAATACTTTACCCAAATAATGAAGTATCCAAGTTTGAGGAAAACCGAAAATACAGAGCCCTGGGCAATCCCAGTTGTATAACCAGCTGCTAAAAACCAGAATTGTGAGTCTCCAAAGTTAAAGTTCCCTTTAAAATTATTAGACTTTATTCCTTGGAGTAGCTTTTGGCTAACAGCCAAATCCTTGACAAGGTGCAATCACCGCATTTTTATTTATATTTATTTATTTATTTATTTTTTGGTTTTTTCGAGACAGGGTTTCTCTGTGGCTTTGGAGCATGTCCTGGAACTAGCTCTTGTAGACCAGGCTGGGCTCGAACTCAAGGAGATCCACCTGCTTCTGCCTCCCGAGTGCTGGGATTAAAGGCGTGCGCTACCACCGCCCGGCTCACAGCATTTTTAACACACGCACACTGCATATGTGTAGGCTTCCCACTTCCACACCTCCTTCCGATGTCGCATTCATTTAGCAATGAGCACGCACTGGCACACCGTGATCGTTCAACATCTACATTAGAGTTTGGTCTTGGCACTCATTTCTACAAGTTCTAATACTAGAATTCCCCCTCCCCCACACCCCACTTTTGGAGTCCATTAAAATTTTGGTGAAAACGCAAACTAAGTCCAGGAGGGAAGTGAATTTCAGTTGTGATAAAATTGGAACTGATGTTCCCAAATATTGAATACATAAATTTGTAAATCAAAAGAAAAAAAATCTGCCTTTGGAAATTGAGATTAGAGATTCAGGCGTTGTCTGATTTCTAGGGCTGCTTCCCTAAGGGTGTGTCCCCAGGCAAGGACACAGACCTCTAAGCTGAAAGCAGCAATAGTTCAAGTCCTTAGCCGCAAACCCTGCATCGCTTTGTGCCGCCTCATGACTTTGGCTGTCTCATATGTTACAAAGGCTCTGGTCTTCAAAGGTAATGAAATACAAACATGAATGACAATTGGGAAATTTATTTTTGCTGATGATTGAGAAGCAAAGACTGCAAATAACACAGTTAAGACTTTGACCTTGCTGGGAGCTACTCCGGTGAAGTGGGAAGGGAGTAAAACAGCCTTTGGTGAGGGCTGCGAGAGAGGAAGTAGTTGAGGAAGCCACGTGATTTGTCTAAAGCACTCTTGTACGTCTAGTCATAGACTTATGTAGTGGTTTTTGTGGAATTATTTTATTTTTTTAACAAGTTATTGTCCCACAATATTTCTAAAAATAGCAAAACCTATTAAACGCACAAATATATTGAGCACAATATTATTAATGTTATTTAAACTCTGGTCACAACCTATATGACCCACAGCTTGCACACAAACATAATCAAACCTCCTTGTTCTGTTGGCTTTAAACTACATTTTCCCAGGAGAAAATGAAATGTCACCACTCAAATATTCAATTTAAATAGATGAATAGATATATCATAATAAAAAATCCAATATCAATCTATTTATAGACAAAATGTTTTGTCACAGTCTTTTTTTTTTCCCCTGAGACGGGGTTTCTCTGTGTGGCCCTGGCTGCCTAGAACTTGCTGTTTACTAGCCTGGACTCAGACTCAGAGATTTGCCTGCTTTTGCCTCCCGGTGCTGGGATTAAAGGCAAGCATCACTACCTGTGTCACAGTCTTTTATCAAGTGTTAGTCATTGTTCATTTGGGAAGAAATTTTGTCAAAGTAATAAGATTAGTAGAAAAAAGAGCATCCTTAATTTGTGTCTATTACTTTGTCCTGGTTGAGGTTTCTTGTCAGCCTGAATAAGCAGAGATTGTCTGAGAAGAGGAAACCTCGACTGACAAAATGCCACTGTAAGAGTGACTTAGATGGGGGGGTAGTGGGAGGGGACCGGGAGAAGGGGAAGAAAGGAAAAAAAAAATTTATTTCTTTAATTATGTTCTTGAATGGAAAAAATAAAACAAAACAATGTATGGAAAAAATAAAAAAAAAAGAATGTAAGGAATGGAATCTGATAAAACAATGGCTCTTACCTAAAGATTTCCTAGGATCACACATGCACAGCAAAGGATGTGCCACTGAGTCATTGATGTTTGCTTCCTTAAATGAACAACTTTACAATGTTTCTGTTTGAAATTGAAAATATTATACAGTTTGTTCTTGTATGTGGGACCCATTGTACAGAAATATTTTGTGATATTAATTATCAATATATTTACTAGATAAATTTAAGTAAAATTTCTATTAATGCTACTAAAAAAAAAAAAGAGTGACTTAGATGCAAGTCTGTAGGGCATCTTCTGGATTGGTGATTGATGTGGAAGGTCCCAGGCCACTGTGGGTGTACCAGCCCTGCGCAGGGGGTCCTGGAGTGTATGGAAAGCAAACTGAGCGAGAGGGAAGAGCGAGCCAGTAAGACATGGTCCTCAATGCTTCTGTTGGTTCCTGCCTTGAGTTCCTGCCTTCAATTCTTTCGCTGATGGAGTTGTAAACCGAAAATAGCCTTTTCCGCTCCAAAAGGTCATGGTGTTTTATCACAACAGTCTAAAATCCCTAACTCAGACCCAATTCAAATTAAGACATTTTATTAATGATATGGACTAGAGTTGGAGGTGTGGTTCAGGAGGTAGAATATTTGCCTACCACGTGATCCCAGCACAGCATATACCAGCAGGATCAGAAGCTTATGGTAATCCTCTGGTACATAAGGAATTCAAGGATGAGACTACCTGGGCTACATGATACCTTCCCTGTCTCAAGAGAAAAAAAAATGAATTAAATGAAATCCAAGAAATTCTTTCTTTAAAAAAAGAAAAGGAAGCATAGTCATATGTGAATTTTTAATATTGCCCAATTCTTGGTACTTTTCAAGCAAATTATCATTATGGACTATGATTTTAGAAATATTTCCTTCAGCTTGAGCAGAGTTGCTCATCCTGAAGAGGGAGGCACAGGGTTGATCAAACTTAGCAGTTAATTTTTTTCAGATGTCCCCTAAATATCATCCACTACCTGGGAGCACACAACTTCAGTGTGTGAAGTTTAGAAGGTTGCAAACACAGCAAGAGTAATGCATGCATTTATAATATCTGAGCTATCAGCTGCTCAAAATGTAAATTCAAAGCCAATTCTGGAAGTCTGAGGGGAAGTGCTAGAGGACTTGTAGGATGGTTAGGACATTCTGTAAGGAGACAGGTATAAACTTTCCTCCAGGATTCTCCTTGATATCACTAATAGACAGATAATCTGAGATTTACTGTTGTCTTATAGTTATTTCTTCTTTAAGAAACAGTTGAAAGGCAAGTGAATGATTAGTGATCATTTTATCTCCCTCAAGTGTCTTTTGAATTTTCAAGCTAAACATCAAGAGAGTCTGTCTTTGTGAGGATGGTTTGATAAAAGAATGAATTCTATCAACAGGCTTAGGTGGGGCTTTGGACTTACAGGAACAAGCCGTTGTAAGCAAATCAATTTGATTTCCCTTCTATGTGCTTCTACAGTTTAATTTCTAGTATTTGTGATAGTTTTGGCATACTATACATATATAGTTGGAAAATATTTTAAATTTTGAGATTTTTAGAAAAACAAAATGCCTTATACTTCAGCTATTAAACAATGCTATTTACTGCATTTAATCCTAGGTGTTCTAATGAGCAGAACTTTCTAGAAAATAGATTCCCATGACCATCTTTAAAACATTTTCATGATCATTTTTTTTTTCTTTTTGTTGTTTGAAATCTTACCCTTAGCCTTTAAAATCATGCTTGTCTGTTTAGAGTAGATAACAGCACATCATTTGTAAGTTGCCAGAGCTGATATAATTTTGTCTCCTGTCTTCCAACTCTTAGAGGAGATCAGACATGCATTTGAATGTGTTTAAATGCACTGGGTGACCATGACATTGCACCTGTTTGGATATCTATCTAAAACATAATTAGAACTTGAAGCACACTACCAGACAATGCTCACCTCATTGTTCTCTGAAAATACTTAACAAGTCCTCTTTTAAACTATGACTGTATGGTCAGGGGCTTAATTTAATGTTATTTTATTTATCAAATTTTTATATATCATATTTTATTTTATGTATTATTATAACATATAATATTATGTATATTATAACACATAATATAATTCAATGGTAACTGCAAAGAAGGGAAGAATTCGGCCTTATCTGAAAATAGAGCTTTGGTTCCATTTGTCTTGTTGGTAGGCAGCAGCTAAAGAAATACCTAAGGCTTCTTAAGAGAACAAGGTTATCTAGGCTGTATTGTGTGCACAGGGTTTTAGGGAAGCCTTCAGTGGCACAGTGCTGTGATTGTTTCCTTTCATCGAAGTATTTCTCGGGATGAGCTCTGAAAACCTGAGCTTCGGAGGAAGCAGAGTGAGAGAGCGCCCATTCCTGTCGGAATTGCAAAGGCAGAAGACCTCCCACACCTCCCAGTGAAAGCAGTATTAGGGATGGGGAGTTAAACAACGCAAGTGAATTGCTGATCTCCAGGTTAGTCAATCTTGTCAACCATTGACTGTGTTTCTTTCTTGGAGTACATTTATTATTATTATTGTAATTATTATTACTTTTTTGGTTTTTTTTTTAATCTCATATAGCTAAGGCTGTTTTTGAACTTCCTATGCAACTAAGGATGACCTTGAATTTCTGGTCCTTCTGATTAACTCCCTGAGTGTTTGTGTATTGAGGTTTTAGTGTGCATTACCATGCCCATTTTAGGAATTGAAACTAGGGCTTTCATGCATACCAGGCACATGCCCCACCCCTCAGAATGTGCGTTCTGAGACCCCAAGTGAGGACCGCAGTCAGGAACTGTCACCTGAACCTGACGTGTGTTTTATTTATGGATAATCCATTAAGGCTCCAATTAGTTCTGTCTTTTGTGAAGGAAATCGATTTCCACCCTTTTAATGCGTTAATTTCCACAGTGTCCTGTTTTGCATGGCTCCCAGAAGGGGATGAGCAAATTCTTTTTTTTTTTTTTTTTTTTTTTTAGTTTTTCAAGACAGGGTTTTTCTGTGGCTTTGGAGCCTGTCCTGGAACTAGCTCTTGTGGACCAGGCTGGTCTGGAACTCACAGAGATCTACCTGTCTCTGCCTCCTGAGTGCTGGTATTAAAGGCATGCGCTGCCACCGCCCGGCAGGATGAGCAAATTCTGATGTCAGCAATTGACCTCAATCTGCTTTTAAGGCATATATGAGAAATACACAGATACTGCTATACTTGCTGGGGTCATGTTCCATCCTAAATTGAAAGCATGGTAAATCAAGCTAGGTGTGAGTCCAAATATCTGTAATCCCAGTCTTCTGAAGGCCAAGGCAGAAGACACAAGTTCAAGGCTAGTCTAGAGTGCATAATGAAACTCTGCTCAGAAAACAAACAAACCAAAAGGCTACTGCCTGTTGACAAGAACCAGCTGCTCTTGCAGAAGACCTGGGTTCTGCTCCCAGCACCCATATGATAACTTTTAACTGTCTTTGTCTCCAGTTCCAGGGGATATGACACTTTCTTCTGGCCTCCAAGGGCACCAGGTATCCATATGGTTCACACACACACAGACACACACACAGACACACACACAGACACACAGACACACAGACACAGACACACACACACACACACACAGAGAGAGAGAGAGAGAGAGAGAGAGAGAGAGAGAGAGAGAGAGAGAGAGAGAGAGGCAGGCTACTTATACACCCAAAATAATAATAATTTAAAAACAAAACAAAACTTGAACAAGAAATTATAAATGATGTGTTGAATACCAGTCATGGTTTAATAAGAGAATAACCTGTAGACTATTAGCTGTTATACTCTATTCTTTGGTGACAGAGGTCTGTGACTAGCTGCCATTTCCCAGCATTGAGAATATCATATTGTATATATACTTAGCCCAGAAAACAATAAAAATTCAAGATATAATTTCTGCTCAATATATAATCACTCCTATACTACTCTAATATCAGAATATATAAGGCACTCAAGAAATACATTTATGCTTTTCTTCGTCCAACATTAAACTTGATATTAAAAAGTCATGGCTTGATTCTATTTCTAATTAATAAAATTTTCAGGCTATGTACACAATGTCTTTTTGCAAGGGGTAACTTTATTAAGTGTATTTGACAGCTAATAAATTTTTTGAAAAGCATTCCAAATATCTAACAAACTTAAGAAGAATTTAGGTTTATCAGGCACATGCACCTTTCTGGATACTAGAACATGATGCTCTCATTCACAAAGTTTATGAGCAGTCAAGTTTTTTTTTATTTTGTTTTTTTTTTTAAACCCTCATGTTTTCAGTACATTTCTGATTTTGTGTTGGGCCCCAGTTGTAGCTATAGATGACCACATGTGCTGTGTGGGCTCTAAAGACCACCGGCTGTGCACACCTGCGTACGGTGAGCATTACAGACCTACCACTAACATTTTACTCTAATTCTGTTTCATTGCACATACATTCATCTACCCATCATCACATCCATCTGTAAATCCACCTTATTTTATTTGAGGACAGGGTTTTTCTATGTAGCTCCCACTGTCCTGGAACTTGCTTTGTAGACCAGGCTGGCCTCAAATTCAGACATCTGCCTGCCTCTGCTTCCTCAGTGCTGAGATTAAAGGCCTGTGACACCATGCCTGGCTTCATCTTATTTTTTAATACAGTTCGCAGTGAATTACGGATATCAGATCACCATTCCCAAATACTTAAGCTTGCATATTATTGATTAGATTATTATCTTGGTAAGATTATTTCCAAATAAGAATATTTAACATTTCTTATTGGGTACGCTTTCAGCTGAAAAAACCCACTATCATTATGACTTCATGTCACTGGAGAACTAATACTGGAGTTGAATAGCCCAGTGCCCTCTGGTGCCGTAGACAGACCAGAATGGTCCTTCAGCTTTGTTCAGTTCCTGCCTCCTTCCCCTACCTGGCTCCTTCCTCTGTGTCACATACCAACTCGACACTGCTATAGCTCAACCTTTCACTGGAACTCCAGCCTCCAGGTCTCTGCAGCCTCTCTTTATTTCCACACATCCTTGTAAAGGCCTATTATCTACCCAAAGCAGACTTCAGAGAGTTAAAGCATTGATTTTGTTCCTGTCTGCTTTATTGAGTTCATTGTAATTCAAAGACGTTAAACAGCAGGGAGATACATTGCTGTTTTAGTCTCTTTCAAAAAAGAGTGCATTTGGTGGTGATCAGGTGATGACAGGAAGGTGTTTGGAAGGGACTCTCGACTTTGGTCCCTGACAAATGTTTTCTTATCTACTTCAGATCATCTCTGCCGCTGTTATTTAAAGCTTCAGGCTCAGGGATGCAGAGATGGCTCAGCCATCTAGCTCCTCAACTCTAAGTACCGTGAAAGTTAAATCTAATCATATGTCCATTTTGCTTTGACTTCTGAGTTTCCTTTCCGATGGGTTATGACTTACTGTGGAAGACTCATGCTTCTGTGTATGTATGCATGTGTGTGGAGGCCAGAGGTAAACAGAGGGGGTCTGAGCTGATTGCTCTCACCTTAACTTTTGGGACAGAGTCCTTTAAAAAATTGTTTTGAACATTTATGTTTGTGAGGGGGTGTGCTTGGATGTGGAGGGTATACCAGCTATACACTGTGTTTGGAGTCAGGTGGTAGTTTGTGGGAGTTAGTGCTCTCCTTTTACCAGTGGATCCTGGGGATTGAACTCTGGTCGTAAGGTTTGGCAGTAAGCTCCTTTTGCTGACTAAACCATCTTGTTTAAACCAACTTCCCTGCACGTGGAGTTCACTGATTCAGCTGGGCTGGCTTCTCAGGAAGACCCAGGGCTGCTCCTGTCTGTCTTCCCAGTGATGAGAGTGTTGCTATGTGCCTCTGACCCAGCTCTTTACAAAGGTCCTGGGGATCTAAGCTCAGACAGTCATCTTGTATAGCAATCGTTTTACAGACTGAGCCTCGAGTTTCAAGCTTCTAAGAGTGTGCTCTCGGTTTAATGCTCCAGATCTGCAGTTGAAATCCTCTCTGCTCCGCAGAGTCATAGTGACGCGTGCTATGTATTGAATGAGGACACATGTTGAGGCTAGAGATAAGCTGTAGGGGTCAGCTATGAGAACCAGGGTTATAGGCATATGCTACCTTGTCCACTTTTGATGTTGCTGTGTTGAAATACTTAGCTCTTAGCCAGGAGACTGAATTTTCATTTGCACTGGGCTCACCAAATTATGTAGCCATCCCCGGGTCTTGATACATTCTTCCATTCTAGTTTTGTTTTTTACTTCGTTTTTGCTTCCTACTACATCTCTGATGTATCGTAATTTCGTTTTCTGTAAATTTTTCTAATTGTCCTGTGTGTGAGCTACAAAGTTTCCATTTGACAAAAGGCAGAGAGTAGGTTGATAATGACCTGGCTTCTGCCAAACCTTCTCCTATTTCTAGTCACATTTCCTCTCCGGGGCAAAGCTGACAGCATCCCTCCTCCTGCGTCCAGGACTCCTGAATGCTCCCTTATCCGGAATCGCTAACTTTTCCATGTGGACACTTTACTTCTTTAGTTATTAGCATATCCAAGGCCTTTTATATTCCAAGGAGGACCTGTCTTCATAGATACTTTTCCTGACACCCTACTAGGAAACAGTTGTTGAATGAATTCCCATTGCTGAGACAAAGTCAACTCAAGAGGAGAAGGGTTTGCATTGGCTGACAGTTCCAGGGTGTAGTCCTCATGGCAGGCAAGCCAGGTGGCAAGAACCAGAAGTAGACTGTTGCGTTGTCTCTAGCCAGGAAGTACAGAAGATGAACGCAGGTACCTCACTCACTCTCTCCTTTAAAAGCAGTCAAACACAGCATCCCGGACTGGTGCCACCCACAGGTGAAGTGGGATTCCTACCTCAACTAACCTAATCTACACAACCCCTCGCAGACCTGCCTAAGCTTGGTTTGTCTAGATCCTGTCTGGTTTACAATATTAAACATGGCAGCAATGAGCCAAGCAGTAAGCTACATGCCCTCATCTATACTTGAAGCTGTACCATTTGTGTTCTGTTATTTCTAATTTGATATTGGAAAAAGGGATGTTTAGCTGAATGAAAGCTTTGCTGAAAAGGGCATTGTTAAAATGATCGGTGACCTAATGAGTCAGTCTTTCCAAGTTTAGTTTTCTATATTGTGGTGTATATTTCAGTTGCTATAATTGGAGAGTGTGTATCATGTGTTCTATTTCCACTCATGGCTGTTGTCAGTTCTGATTGGTAGATTTAGGAGTGCCAAAGCTCAGATTAATTATACAGAAGGATGTTCCTGACACATTTACAGGCCATATTTCTGCCTTGAGCCTAGGTTGCTAAATTTAAAAGAAAGTTTTTGTACTTTCCTTTTATCTCAGATCCAAATGTCACTAAGCTTTCAAAGGACAGTTTTAAATGAACTTTCGGGACAAAAGGCCATTTCCCTGTATCATATCAGCAACTGGAATCAACAATTAGGAGACGGGGCTCTGTGTATAGACTTGTCTCCCTAAAAACTATAAGTAGATTGGCTTGAAGAATAGATTCTGCTCAGGGGGATGTTTTAGCTCCCATCTCACGCTAACTGATCCAAAATATTTATCTGTGGTGATGTTATAATCTTTTGAGACAAATCTCTGTCCTCTTCTTTAGAGAAAAGCTTCATCCTTACCTGTAACTGTTGTCTTCTATAGCAGTCTGAGAAAGAGTCTGCTGCTGGCGTTGTAAACCTGGACCTGTAGGGGGGACTTAGGGGCCATGGGTAGTGCAAGAGGTTGAGATTCATCTTGAGCTGAACGTCTTGCTGATTGTGTTATGTTAGGAAAATATGTTTTACCTCAAGGATCAGATTCCATAAAGACATTAGAGTTTAGGAATTACCATTTTAACAAGAGCACGAAAGGTAAAATGGCAACTTTTGACCTATCTTAGCCAACCATTTGTCTTTCTATTTATTATTTCTATTTATTATGTGATAAGTATTTGAATTGAAACTCTTACTGGGATGGGAGAGAGCATGTTTGAAAACAGGCTAGAGAGATTATTACCAAGTAGTATTGGTCATCTTTGCCAGCACTCAGTAGGTCGAGGCCAGAGGACTGTAAATACACCACTTGGCTACAGAGTTTGACCCTGTCTGAAAACTAAACAAAATAAGTCTTAATTCAGGTGAGCACAGGCGGTGAGGATCTTGTCTGTGCTGAAATATCTTATCTGAGGTCTTTTGTTGAGGAATTAGAAAGGAGAAATATGGGCTTCTGGTTAGGGGTCAAACAGTTTCAAGTAAGAAAAGAGAAGGGGAAAGAACCAAATAAAGGTGTGGCAGTGTTTGGTATCTTGCCCTGGAGCTCTGGGGGATTTAGAAGCCATCTACTCAGCACAGGGTAAAGGAAGTTAGGAAGATAAAGCCCCTTAAGGGAGAAGTACAAAACCGAGATCTAAGACTTCTGTTTTTCGAGGAAAAGGCAAGACATGTAGAAATTGGCAGGTTATTAGAGTACACACTGATATTTGCTGTGAGCCATGCATGTGATGCAAATCAGACCTTAATGGGGGCCTATTTGGAAAGAGAATTTAGGGCCCCCCACAACCAGGTATGGTCCTCAGAAGTTAGACTTTAGGCACGGGCACCGAATAGATGTGCCAGTGACCTCAGGGGATAGAAAAACTGGCCCTTAGAGACTCCTGAGAGATGGACTACCTGTCTACAACATGCTGACTTTTCAGCCACTCTTCCTGTTTCTTCAGGGAAGAAGATAAAACTCTTGAGTGTCAGCTGGAGTAGAAGCCGGAGCTCTGTCCCAGGGGGAGGAAAGTAGCACCTTGGAAATAGTCTTCTGTGATAATCCCCAAGGGAGCTGCCTCAAGGCCACACACCCAGTCTGTGGTTTCAGCAACATTTTCCTCTTTAGCAGAAAGTAGGATTTCTTTGGTGTTCAGATCATAAAAAAGAATTAATTATAGATGAAGGATATTGATCAGCCAGGAAGTTGCTTGAAGATCTGAATTCCAAACCCCACACCGAGTCAGACATGGCAGCATGTGTTTGTAATCTCAGCCCTTGGGAAGCAGAGACAGGCAGATGGCAAGGATTCACTGGCCAAGTCACTTTAGCCCACATGGTGAGCTCCGGGCTAATGAGATGCCCTGACTGAAAAGCAATGTGGATTATGCTTGTCTCAGTTGCTGTACACGCTGTGAAGAGGCACCATGTTCAAGGCCACCCTTATTAAAGGAAGCATTTAACTGGGGGGCTTGCTTGCAGTTTTAGAGGGATGGTCATGATGTTCATGACATGATGCAGGCAGGCATGGTGCTGGCACACTATCTGAGCGCTCTCCATCTTATCTGCAGAGAGAGAGAGAGACAGAGAGAGAGACAGAGACAGAGAGGTTGGGGTCTAGGGTGGGCTTTTGAAACCTCAGAGGCCACCCCCAGTGATACACTTTCTCTTGTGAGCCCACATCTACCCTTCTAACAAGGCCACACTTCCTCATCCTTCCCAAAGAGTTCTACTAACTGAGGACCAAGCATCAAACATGTGGATCTTTGGGGCTTATTATCCTTCACAGCACCACAGTGCCTGGGAAATGAGAGTTGAGGTTTTTCTCTGGCCTTCACACACACACACACACACACACACACACACACACACACACACACACTGCTCCTGCATACAAAAGCATCAATCCATTTTTATTTCTCCTTTCCTCCTCCCTCCTCTACTTTTGCTCCCCTTGTCTTCTCATGAATGTGGGGTTTAGATGTCTATATACGTGATCCTAGGCCTTTATAGTTGCGTTATCCAAAATAATGTTTTAGTTCTTAGCAAATTAGGGGAAACACTTGATGTTTCTGATCTCTGAATGTTCTGAATATTAGTTAGAATACAAGGGATGCTGAGAGAGTGTTTTGTTTCTTCTTCTTCTTCTTTTTTTTTTTTTTTTGGTTTTTTTGAGACAGGGCTTCTCTGTGGCTTTGGAGCCTGTCCTGGGACTAGCTCTGTAGACCAGGCTGGTCTTGAACTCACAGAGATCCACCTGCCTCTGCCTCCCGAGTGTGGGATTAAAAGCATGCACCACCACCGCCCAGCTGTTTCTTCTTTTAATGGCAACTTTAACAGGTTATTTTAATTAATTATCTCATTGATTTACTTAATTAAATAAGTTAGTTCATGATTTAATGTCTTCAGTTCTTTTTCCATGTCTTTCCATGTTTCTTCACTTTGAACTTTATCTCTCTATAAACCACTGGAACTATGTCTTCAAGATAAACAGATGGCTATAACAATACCATTTATATAGTAATAATACACACAAAGAAGCCAAAACTTATCATTCTTTGAGTATTCATCTAGCTGAGAATTACCCTTAATCCTCCAACCCAGTGTCTTAGGTACCTCTGTTATCGTAGTTTAAAAAAAACAGTAGCCAAGTGTGGTGGTACACTCTTTCAATTCCAGAGCTCAACAGGGAGAGACCAGTGAATCTCTGTGGGTGCAAAGCTAACCTTGTCTCCATAGTGAGTTCCAAGCTAGTCAGGGCCACATAGCAAAATAAAATGAATAGAATAAAAAGTGTCTAAAATAAAAAGTTGAGCCTGGAGCATTGAATGCTGACTACACTATCCAGTATCACGAAGCACCTGGATAGCAGAGTCGATGCTGAGTCCAGATAGCCTAGTTCCAGAGTTCAGATCTCAGCGCCAGAGTCCAGGGACTGCGTGTCCAGTGTGACTTTCAGCAGAACAAACCTGGCTTTAACTTAGAGACTCTCAGAGGATCCACCATTAATGTTAAGACAAACACTCACAGTTAACCTTTCTCATCAGCTCAACTAGCGTTGGCATCATCTGGGTATCTGTAGAGGTTTCGCTGAGGAGGGCAGGTCCAGTGGAATGTGAGTGGCATGGCCCCGTGCATGGGTTGTGGGTCCTGACTGAATTACAGAAACAGTGAGGCAGTGAGCTGAGCATCAGCACTCATCTCTGCCTCCTGCCTGTGGATGCAGGGTAGCTAACGGCCCATGTTCCAGTCACACTTGCTCCTTGTCTCCCAGTCATGATGGCCACAACAAATCTTTCCTTTCTTAAGTTGCTGATCTCAGGCATTTTACCACAGCATTGAAAAGGTAACTAATGCATACATATGCCAATGTCCCTTTCTTTCCTCACTGTACCCTGCTTCACCCAAACTCTCATGAGTTTAACTTTGCCTCCCCCTGCCTGAGGTTTTGCTTACTGTGCGTGCTTTGTGTATATGTTTCCATTTCTGTGAGAAAAGCAGATTTTTAGATACGAAAGATGGAGATGAAGCATCACTGTTTTATGGCTGGATATTTTCAAGTTTTTTAAGCAGTTGCTTACTGGAAGCTATTACATTAGATACTATTGATAGGTACAGTAAACATTATGAAAAATACCAATTCACATTAATCAAGGATTGTCCAGTGGGCTTAGAAGTCAGATGCATTCCATGGGTGATGCAAGCTCATCGACCCCTAAAGAGCCCATGAAAGATTAATTCGCGAACTGCTATCTTCTGAGTGGTTTTGTGGAAGTAGTTGGAAATCAGTTGCAGACCTCATTCTAGCCAAGAGATTTTGAGAATTTATTTTTAAAATACAGCAGCATTTTCTGAGTCTAATTCCACACAGGTCTTAGGAAGACGATTAGGTACCTTTTCTCACTATTAACAAGACATTTTAAAGGAGTTGAAAGCTGATGGCTTTGTTAGCTGTGTGCCCTCTTCCCACCATATCCGTTTCTAATCCATGGCCTTTGTAATCAAATACTTTAAAAACTATTCTGGCCCTCACTAGGGAAATGTATTTAGGATTATGGACTTATTGGGGGTATAAAATTATCTTACCAAGTATCTTCACTTTTTTTAAAAGATTATTTTTAAAGCACCTTTATAATCACCAAATGATTAAGATGATATGACAATTTCTTGTTCATGATGTTCTTATTTTTAAAAAGATCTATTAATCAGTACTTTAGAAGTACAGGAGGCTGAAAAGTATTAGTGTTTACCAGCATGTGTATTGTTAGAAACATTACAATATTTCTGAAATGCTTTTTCCCTATTGCTAGCATACACAAGCGTGTGCATGTGCACACACACACACACACACACACACACACTATATCTTCCTTAGTGCAATGATATCATAGTCCAAATTTCTCTCTAGCAGTCTTAAAAGAACTATAATATTTTTAAATATATGAGTGAGGGAGGAAGAAGCACTGATTTATTGATTACATTTGTGGTCTAGACACTCAGTTAAGTATTTGACACTTTTGTTTATGTCCATTAAACTCTCATAGCAGTAATATGGGGTGGATGATGTCATCTTTATTTTGCCAGAGAAGAAAAGAAGTTTAGGAAACAAACCTCGCCGTGGTTTCCTGTCTGCTACTGTGGCAGAGCAGATACGGCTTTCAGCGCCAGCGTGTCTGAATCCCAGGGTTGCATTCTTTTTCTTGCTCTGTGCAGACTTTGTGTCAAAATTAGTATGTGATAAATAATGAACTGTTTTGGTTAATAAACAGAAACCTTTAAAAAAATCCTTTTTATTTATACTAAAGCTCAGCTCAGTGTATAACATTGTTTGATATTTTATATAAATTGAACAATTAAACAACCTGTGTAAAGTATATACTGCGAGCGACTTGAAAGCCGACCTTCAGTTTTGGGCTGCTGTCCTCTCCAGGGCAAAGGTTCCACTAGGATGTAGTGCCCCTAGGATAGCGCATGCTTTTCTCTGTGCTGTTCTCCTCGTCTATCTCCTGAATAGTATGAACATTGTTGCTCCCTCCCAAATAACGGCTGGCGTGTTCACAATTAGTCATTTTCTAGTGTCCCCTGAAGTCACCATCTGTATCTGACAGCCAAATACTGTTGTCCGAACACGACCTGGCTCCGCCTTTAGTCCGCTGGACTTTCGTTAGGACTGAGGGTCAGCTGTTTCGATTATGCTCCTATTTCAAAAGGACTATCAATTCCCTGTCAGTCTTGATCTACATTAGTAGTAGTCAGCAGCTGGGAACTTCACATCTTTGCTGTTACTTTGTCTGGAGTCACTGAGGGGCTTTGCCTGTCAGAGAATCAGCATTTCCAAGGACAGAGGGAAAGAATTAGCGCTTTGTTCCGGGGAGCCTCAGAAGGTGTGGAGTCACCTGCAGCTCAGTCATCTGCAGCTAAGCCTGCAACTGTGCCTGTGCTTGCCAAGTGTGGAAGGGTAGGTACCTTCCCTCTACTCCTCATTGTGTCTGAACTGGCCTGTGGTCCTGTGGGTTAATCTACTGAGGGAGAAAGCCACTCATCCATTAGAGGCCAAATTTGTCTTCAGCGCTTCCCACAGAGAGTCCATCGCTTGTGTTCCGCCGAAAATCACAAGTGACTCTGTTGGAATATCTGAAGGTGTAGCCAGCTGTCAGAACAATTTAGGCCATGTAAATAAGCTCAAGGGAAAGTGAACTAATCCCCCAGAAATCAGTAGTTTTGATTTTGTAAGTTTCTAAGTCACGTTCCTGACAATGTGCAGGACGCTTCAACAAATGACTGACTGAGCCTGAAGTAGTAAATTATACTTTTAACCTCTTCAAGGAAGACGTAAGGCTGCAAAAATCCACAGCAATTTCTTAATATACTCCACTCGTTACATAGATTATAGCAGACCTGACCACGCAAGGCCCTTACTGTCAGAGGTGTACGTAGAAGCAGAACTCAGACTGCCGACCGACCGCTAGTACTGTGTACTTTCTGCTGTTTCTAACCTAACGATGCAATTGTCAAACATAATGGTAGTACCGACTATTGACTTGACTGGACCTAAAACTGCTTAAAAAGAAACTTTGTGCATCTGTGCAGGAGGCCCACCATGCCCCTGCTGCTGGGATGGACTGCTCATCTGTGCAGGAGGCTCACACTCCTGCTATCATGCCCCTGCTGCTGGGATGGAAAATGCGTATGTTCAGGAGGCTCACATTCCTGCTACCATGCCCCTGCTGCTGGGACAGATTGCACATCCGTGCAGGAAGCTCACACTCCTGCTATCATGCCCCTGCTGCTGGGAAGGATTGCACATCCATGCAGGAGGCTCACATTCCTGCTAACATGCCCCTGCTGCTGGGACAGATTGCACATCTGTGCAGAAGGCTCACACTCCTGCTACCATGCCCTTGCTGATGGGATGGAAAATACATCTGTGCAGGAGGCTCACACTCCCGTTACCATGCCCTTGCTGCTGGGAAGGATTGCACATCTGTGCAGGAGGCTCACACTCCTGCTACCATGCCCTTGCTGATGGATGGAAAATGTATCTGTGCAGGAGGCTCACACTCCCGCTACCATGCCTTTACTGCTGGGATGAACGGCATCCTCAAACTATAAAATAAGATAACCCTTTTCCATTAGGTTGGTTTTTGTCAGGTCATTTGTTACAACAACAGGAAAAGTAACTAATTCACCAAATATAAATGCTGTCTCTCTAAGGAAGATGCTTGTTCACTCAGAGGAAGTATGTGGGCCCCCAAGTATATTCAGGGCCTGTCTAGTGTCTTTCAAGAGAGAAAAGCTTCTAGTGAGAATACGTTTAACACCGTGGTCTGGATAGTTACATGAATAAATTATTTTTGATAGCTGTCACTGTTGGGTCTACGGAGGTCACACAAAGATGGGGGACAGATCACCAAAGTCTATTAAACCAGAAACAAACTTTATTCCAGAAAAAGAAAAAATATCTTTGGGGCACAAAAAGCTTATCAGCTGAGACCACAGCCAGAGATGGACTTGTGTGGCAGTGGCAATGGGCTATTTTCAAATCCCCTTTTTATAGCAAGAAGTAAGCATTAGGCATGAACGAAAGAATTTTTACAGTCTCGAGGTAAAACTCAGATACGAATTGCCTTTTTTTTTACAAGTTTCATTAACAGGGTTTTTCAGTTAAACTAGTGTTTGTATTTAACCTATTGTTTTTTTTCCTGGCACTTCCTGATGGTGTTTACCAAAGCTCTACACTCCCCTGATACTGCCAGGTGCTGGGAGAGAACCCCTATGTAGCAGGGAAGGGTATGGGAAAATGCACAACCAGAAAGTCAGGCACATCCCATCATTAAAGTTAATTCAGCTCACATCGGTTGTTGGTCACGAGTGGTGGGAGGGGGCGGGGAGGTACCTGAAAGCTGACCCTCAGTTTGCAGACAGAGCTCTGGCTTGTAAAGCAGAGTAACCCATTGTTAATAGTTAATCCTTAAGCTGCTGAGAAAGCTGCTGACAGTCTGCTCTCATTCTCCTAGGCTTACGACTTTATAACTCTTTATTTCTACATTCTTATTTTTGGAACCTACATTTCTATATTCTTATTCTTGGACTCTTCAGTCACTAAATGCTGAGTTCAACTAACTAGACTCCTTTTTGATTCCAAGTTCATTAGGCAGCGCTGTCACTGGCCAGTCTTTCAGGTAGCTCTGCCTGCAGGAGAAGATAAGCTGATAGCGTCGACAGGAATATCTAAGTTTGTATGACAATAATCAAATTGTTCTTGGCATGATTGATGCCTTGGTTTTTGACCTTTATTTTTTAAAGGCTTCCTAAGAATGTTTTTCTTACAGGAAATTCTATTATACTAAAATATTTATATCATCAAGTCTTATTTCTTATGATAAAGTATGCTAAGTGGATCTGAATGATACCGTCTCAACAGTTAAACAGAAATACCCCACCAGGATGTTTCCTTGAAATGATTATTTCTCACAAACGATTTTCTGTCTTATTGAATTGAACATCTGAATCAAAATGCAGGCTATCAAAATACTGCTATGGTATTATGAAAGTTAGAGCCTTATTTCATGCTAGCATCTCGGTCAGTGAAATACTTTTAGGATAGCTTTGTGAAAATTTTTAAACCTATAGATGTACAATATAGATCTACAGCTTGGGTAATCAGGATACTAGAAGTCATCAAAAGAATACTCAGTTGAGTACTACTGAGCTTTCATAGTTCCTTTAAGAGCAATTGGGTATATACAATTGGATATATATATGAATATATATATACATATATATACACATACACACATATATAATCACAATTTCAAATTACTTTTGATTCAACCCCTAATTTTTTGGTATATGGTGAGGTAAGGGAAATGTGCCTAAAATTTAATACCACATTTCATTTCAGTTTAGATTACATAGTAGTGAGTGATGTCATTTCAAATCAACTTCAATGATTATCATAGAGATAGACTTTGTAGCAAGGGCAACTAGCAGTGACTAGCTCATTGAAGCTGATCCTTAGTCCTATTTCCTTTAAAAAAAAATATTTACTTATTTGTAACTAAATGTTTGTATGTGTGAGTATGTGCACATGCATGCAGTACCTAAAGCAGCCAGAAGAGAGCAGTGTCATATCCCATGGAACTGGAGTTACAGGTGGTTGGGAGCAGCCTGATGCAGGTGCTGGGAGAGAACCCCTGTCCTCTGGAAGAGCAGGAAGTACTTTTAATCTTTGAGCCATCTCTCTAGTCTCCTTTGTCTTCCAGGAGTTGAAAACTTCTGGATTCCAATTAGTTTAAGGTATAAAATTTCAATTTATGTTAAATTGCTTTATTTTTATAAATTAGGTTTATGGCTGGGTGGTGGTGGCGCAAGCCTTTAATCCCAGCACTCGGGAGGCAGAGGCAGGCGGATCTCTGTGAGTTCGAGGCCAGCCTGGTCTACAAGAGCTAGTTCCAGGACAGGCTCCAAAGCTACAGAGAAACCCTGTCTCGAAAAACCAAAAAAAAAAAAAAAAAAAAATTTATGTTTATGTCTAAAGTTTTTCTTCCTTTCTTTTTTTTCTTCCTTTCCTTCTTCACTTCCTCTCCCCCTCTTTCCCCCTTCCTTCCTTCCTTCCTTTCTTTCAATATTTCAATTTAATATATTTAAAATAAGGTTAACATGAGAAATGTACATATGAACCATAGTCCTTCTCGGAGACCTCGAATCAAAGTAAATATTTAATTAAAAAACTTCAGTAGTTCCCATAACTGGGCACCAAAAGTAGTGATGTAGTCAATTTCTGCTCTCATATGTGATGGATTGGGCTGCTCTTCGAAGGAGAGAAATGATTGGGTGGGATGGTAGAATTATTCACAGGAGACTTAGGAAAATGAGGTGTCTGGACTCATTGGCCTACTTTGAAGGTAAGTAAGACATGGAGTAGAGGGCACTAGAACACATTATGATTATTGAGGGAATAGAGAATGCCTTCAATATTTTTAAGACTTATTTTTATTATTTTTAATTATACATATGCAAGTGTGTCTGCATGGAGGTATGCGCACAGAAATGCAGGTGCCATGGAGACCAGAGGCACTGGATGACTTCGGAGCTAGAGTTGTGAGCTGCCTGTCAGGGATGCTGGGAAATGAACTCACATCCTCTGCAAGAGCAGTACATCCTCTTACCTGCTGAGCCAACTCTCTTGCCCTCTAAAACATCATTGAGTCAGCTTTGCCAGTATGCTAGCTACAAGCTATGAGTAGCTTTGGAGCATTTAACATGTGTCTGGTCTAGACTTGGTCGTGCTGGCCTATAACGCCAGTACTTAGGAGGCTAAGGCAGGGTTGTAAGTTCAGGGTTAGCCTGGGCTATATAGTATGACCTCATCTAAAAAAAAACACCCTAAAATACCACAAACCAAGCAAAGAAAACAAACAAAAAAACCAAATCAAATAAAGAACTAATCTAAGCAAGTGTAGACTAGTATGTAATGTTGGTACAAACCACATACCAGATTATACTTGTAACATAATGACAAAGTCTCTTCCAGAAAAGATCCAAAATCCTGAATTATAAAATTACAAACATTTAAGTATTAAATATTATATTTATATGTTTAAAAAGTATGCAAAATATTAGTCATTTTTTTGTACTTAAATGTTTGGATATATTGGGTTAAATAAGGAAGCAAAATTAACTTTCTTTAAAAATAGCTTATACAAATTTTAGAATTAAATCATTGGCTCACAATGTATTTCTATCATGTAATGTTAATTTAAAAAACAGTGATCTGGATTTTTAGAAGTGTTTTCTAACTGCATTATCATTTGCAGTCTGCCCAATCATCTGAGAGAGTAAGATCTCAATTCTGATCTGCCATTTCTTCTGTTACATGTACATCTCAAAGAAGCTATCCTTTGCTCTGTATTCCCTATGCATTCAAAGGGAAGCGAGTGCTAAGAAAATGATGTTTGAGTTTCTCAATAGCTGAGCATATAGAAATGAGTCTAGGAAGGAAGCACTTGTCCAAGGTCCCTCTGTGACAACATCGTTAATTCCAAAGTGAGGCAGAAATGAGGATGTCAAGAGCCTCGCTGCAATTCTTTCTTACTACACTGTGCAAAAGGGAAGGAAGGGCACAGCGGACAGCTCTCCAGGCCCCATAAACATTTTAAATAAAATACATTAAAAACGCATGTTCATTAGAAATAGAGAAGTGAATGAAAAATCATCCATTATTCCCTCATTAGAAATAAAACAGGCAAAGCCCCTCAGTGACTCCAGACAAAGTAACAGCAAAGATGTGAAGTTCCCAGCTGCTGACTACTACTAATGTAGATCAAGACTGACAGGGAATTGATAGTCCTTTTGAAATAGGAGCATAATCGAAACAGCTGACCCTCAGTCCTAACGAAAGTCCAGCGGACTAAAGGCGGAGCCAGGTCGTGTTCGGACAACAGTATTTGGCTGTCAGATACAGATGGTGACTTCAGGGGACACTAGAAAATGACTAATTGTGAACACGCCAGCCGTTATTTGGGAGGGAGCAACAATGTTCATACTATTCAGGAGATAGACGAGGAGAACAGCACAGAGAAAAGCATGCGCTATCCTAGGGGCACTACATCCTAGTGGAACCTTTGCCCTGGAGAGGACAGCAGCCCAAAACTGAAGGTCGGCTTTCAAGTCGCTCGCAGTATATACTTTACACAGGTTGTTTAATTGTTCAATTTATATAAAATATCAAACAATGTTATACACTGAGCTGAGCTTTAGTATAAATAAAAAGGATTTTTTTAAAGGTTTCTGTTTATTAACCAAAACAGTTCATTATTTATCACATACTAATTTTGACACAAAGTCTGCACAGAGCAAGAAAAAGAATGCAACCCTGGGATTCAGACACGCTGGCGCTGAAAGCCGTATCTGCTCTGCCACAGTAGCAGACAGGAAACCACGGCGAGGTTTGTTTCCTAAACTTCTTTTCTTCTCTGGCAAAATAAAGATGACATCATCCACCCCATATTACTGCTATGAGAGTTTAATGGACATAAACAAAAGTGTCAAATACTTAACTGAGTGTCTAGACCACAAATGTAATCAATAAATCAGTGCTTCTTCCTCCCTCACTCATATATTTAAAAATATTATAGTTCTTTTAAGACTGCTAGAGAGAAATTTGGACTATGATATCATTGCACTAAGGAAGATATAGTGTGTGTGTGTGTGTGTGTGTGTGTGTGCACATGCACACGCTTGTGTATGCTAGCAATAGGGAAAAAGCATTTCAGAAATATTGTAATGTTTCTAACAATACACATGCTGGTAAACACTAATACTTTTCAGCCTCCTGTACTTCTAAAGTACTGATTAATAGATCTTTTTAAAAATAAGAACATCATGAACAAGAAATTGTCATATCATCTTAATCATTTGGTGATTATAAAGGTGCTTTAAAAATAATCTTTTAAAAAAAGTGAAGATACTTGGTAAGATAATTTTATACCCCCAATAAGTCCATAATCCTAAATACATTTCCCTAGTGAGGGCCAGAATAGTTTTTAAAGTATTTGATTACAAAGGCCATGGATTAGAAACGGATATGGTGGGAAGAGGGCACACAGCTAACAAAGCCATCAGCTTTCAACTCCTTTAAAATGTCTTGTTAATAGTGAGAAAAGGTACCTAATCGTCTTCCTAAGACCTGTGTGGAATTAGACTCAGAAAATGCTGCTGTATTTTAAAAATAAATTCTCAAAATCTCTTGGCTAGAATGAGGTCTGCAACTGATTTCCAACTACTTCCACAAAACCACTCAGAAGATAGCAGTTCGCGAATTAATCTTTCATGGGCTCTTTAGGGGTCGATGAGCTTGCATCACCCATGGAATGCATCTGACTTCTAAGCCCACTGGACAATCCTTGATTAATGTGAATTGGTATTTTTCATAATGTTTACTGTACCTATCAATAGTATCTAATGTAATAGCTTCCAGTAAGCAACTGCTTAAAAAACTTGAAAATATCCAGCCATAAAACAGTGATGCTTCATCTCCATCTTTCGTATCTAAAAATCTGCTTTTCTCACAGAAATGGAAACATATACACAAAGCACGCACAGTAAGCAAAACCTCAGGCAGGGGGAGGCAAAGTTAAACTCATGAGAGTTTGGGTGAAGCAGGGTACAGTGAGGAAAGAAAGGGACATTGGCATATGTATGCATTAGTTACCTTTTCAATGCTGTGGTAAAATGCCTGAGATCAGCAACTTAAGAAAGGAAAGATTTGTTGTGGCCATCATGACTGGGAGACAAGGAGCAAGTGTGACTGGAACATGGGCCGTTAGCTACCCTGCATCCACAGGCAGGAGGCAGAGATGAGTGCTGATGCTCAGCTCACTGCCTCACTGTTTCTGTAATTCAGTCAGGACCCACAACCCATGCACGGGGCCATGCCACTCACATTCCACTGGACCTGCCCTCCTCAGCGAAACCTCTACAGATACCCAGATGATGCCAACGCTAGTTGAGCTGATGAGAAAGGTTAACTGTGAGTGTTTGTCTTAACATTAATGGTGGATCCTCTGAGAGTCTCTAAGTTAAAGCCAGGTTTGTTCTGCTGAAAGTCACACTGGACACGCAGTCCCTGGACTCTGGCGCTGAGATCTGAACTCTGGAACTAGGCTATCTGGACTCAGCATCGACTCTGCTATCCAGGTGCTTCGTGATACTGGATAGTGTAGTCAGCATTCAATGCTCCAGGCTCAACTTTTTATTTTAGACACTTTTTATTCTATTCATTTTATTTTGCTATGTGGCCCTGACTAGCTTGGAACTCACTATGGAGACAAGGTTAGCTTTGCACCCACAGAGATTCACTGGTCTCTCCCTGTTGAGCTCTGGAATTGAAAGAGTGTACCACCACACTTGGCTACTGTTTTTTTTAAACTACGATAACAGAGGTACCTAAGACACTGGGTTGGAGGATTAAGGGTAATTCTCAGCTAGATGAATACTCAAAGAATGATAAGTTTTGGCTTCTTTGTGTGTATTATTACTATATAAATGGTATTGTTATAGCCATCTGTTTATCTTGAAGACATAGTTCCAGTGGTTTATAGAGAGATAAAGTTCAAAGTGAAGAAACATGGAAAGACATGGAAAAAGAACTGAAGACATTAAATCATGAACTAACTTATTTAATTAAGTAAATCAATGAGATAATTAATTAAAATAACCTGTTAAAGTTGCCATTAAAAGAAGAAACAGCTGGGCGGTGGTGGTGCATGCTTTTAATCCCACACTCGGGAGGCAGAGGCAGGTGGATCTCTGTGAGTTCAAGACCAGCCTGGTCTACAGAGCTAGTCCCAGGACAGGCTCCAAAGCCACAGAGAAGCCCTGTCTCAAAAAAACCAAAAAAAAAAAAAAAAGAAGAAGAAGAAGAAACAAAACACTCTCTCAGCATCCCTTGTATTCTAACTAATATTCAGAACATTCAGAGATCAGAAACATCAAGTGTTTCCCCTAATTTGCTAAGAACTAAAACATTATTTTGGATAACGCAACTATAAAGGCCTAGGATCACGTATATAGACATCTAAACCCCACATTCATGAGAAGACAAGGGGAGCAAAAGTAGAGGAGGGAGGAGGAAAGGAGAAATAAAAATGGATTGATGCTTTTGTATGCAGGAGCAGTGTGTGTGTGTGTGTGTGTGTGTGTGTGTGTGTGTGTGTGTGTGTGAAGGCCAGAGAAAAACCTCAACTCTCATTTCCCAGGCACTGTGGTGCTGTGAAGGATAATAAGCCCCAAAGATCCACATGTTTGATGCTTGGTCCTCAGTTAGTAGAACTCTTTGGGAAGGATGAGGAAGTGTGGCCTTGTTAGAAGGGTAGATGTGGGCTCACAAGAGAAAGTGTATCACTGGGGGTGGCCTCTGAGGTTTCAAAAGCCCACCCTAGACCCCAACCTCTCTGTCTCTGTCTCTCTCTCTGTCTCTCTCTCTCTCTGCAGATAAGATGGAGAGCGCTCAGATAGTGTGCCAGCACCATGCCTGCCTGCATCATGTCATGAACATCATGACCATCCCTCTAAAACTGCAAGCAAGCCCCCCAGTTAAATGCTTCCTTTAATAAGGGTGGCCTTGAACATGGTGCCTCTTCACAGCGTGTACAGCAACTGAGACAAGCATAATCCACATTGCTTTTCAGTCAGGGCATCTCATTAGCCCGGAGCTCACCATGTGGGCTAAAGTGACTTGGCCAGTGAATCCTTGCCATCTGCCTGTCTCTGCTTCCCAAGGGCTGAGATTACAAACACATGCTGCCATGTCTGACTCGGTGTGGGGTTTGGAATTCAGATCTTCAAGCAACTTCCTGGCTGATCAATATCCTTCATCTATAATTAATTCTTTTTTATGATCTGAACACCAAAGAAATCCTACTTTCTGCTAAAGAGGAAAATGTTGCTGAAACCACAGACTGGGTGTGTGGCCTTGAGGCAGCTCCCTTGGGGATTATCACAGAAGACTATTTCCAAGGTGCTACTTTCCTCCCCCTGGGACAGAGCTCCGGCTTCTACTCCAGCTGACACTCAAGAGTTTTATCTTCTTCCCTGAAGAAACAGGAAGAGTGGCTGAAAAGTCAGCATGTTGTAGACAGGTAGTCCATCTCTCAGGAGTCTCTAAGGGCCAGTTTTTCTATCCCCTGAGGTCACTGGCACATCTATTCGGTGCCCGTGCCTAAAGTCTAACTTCTGAGGACCATACCTGGTTGTGGGGGGCCCTAAATTCTCTTTCCAAATAGGCCCCCATTAAGGTCTGATTTGCATCACATGCATGGCTCACAGCAAATATCAGTGTGTACTCTAATAACCTGCCAATTTCTACATGTCTTGCCTTTTCCTCGAAAAACAGAAGTCTTAGATCTCGGTTTTGTACTTCTCCCTTAAGGGGCTTTATCTTCCTAACTTCCTTTACCCTGTGCTGAGTAGATGGCTTCTAAATCCCCCAGAGCTCCAGGGCAAGATACCAAACACTGCCACACCTTTATTTGGTTCTTTCCCCTTCTCTTTTCTTACTTGAAACTGTTTGACCCCTAACCAGAAGCCCATATTTCTCCTTTCTAATTCCTCAACAAAAGACCTCAGATAAGATATTTCAGCACAGACAAGATCCTCACCGCCTGTGCTCACCTGAATTAAGACTTATTTTGTTTAGTTTTCAGACAGGGTCAAACTCTGTAGCCAAGTGGTGTATTTACAGTCCTCTGGCCTCGACCTACTGAGTGCTGGCAAAGATGACCAATACTACTTGGTAATAATCTCTCTAGCCTGTTTTCAAACATGCTCTCTCCCATCCCAGTAAGAGTTTCAATTCAAATACTTATCACATAATAAATAGAAATAATAAATAGAAAGACAAATGGTTGGCTAAGATAGGTCAAAAGTTGCCATTTTACCTTTCGTGCTCTTGTTAAAATGGTAATTCCTAAACTCTAATGTCTTTATGGAATCTGATCCTTGAGGTAAAACATATTTTCCTAACATAACACAATCAGCAAGACGTTCAGCTCAAGATGAATCTCAACCTCTTGCACTACCCATGGCCCCTAAGTCCCCCCTACAGGTCCAGGTTTACAACGCCAGCAGCAGACTCTTTCTCAGACTGCTATAGAAGACAACAGTTACAGGTAAGGATGAAGCTTTTCTCTAAAGAAGAGGACAGAGATTTGTCTCAAAAGATTATAACATCACCACAGATAAATATTTTGGATCAGTTAGCGTGAGATGGGAGCTAAAACATCCCCCTGAGCAGAATCTATTCTTCAAGCCAATCTACTTATAGTTTTTAGGGAGACAAGTCTATACACAGAGCCCCGTCTCCTAATTGTTGATTCCAGTTGCTGATATGATACAGGGAAATGGCCTTTTGTCCCGAAAGTTCATTTAAAACTGTCCTTTGAAAGCTTAGTGACATTTGGATCTGAGATAAAAGGAAAGTACAAAAACTTTCTTTTAAATTTAGCAACCTAGGCTCAAGGCAGAAATATGGCCTGTAAATGTGTCAGGAACATCCTTCTGTATAATTAATCTGAGCTTTGGCACTCCTAAATCTACCAATCAGAACTGACAACAGCCATGAGTGGAAATAGAACACATGATACACACTCTCCAATTATAGCAACTGAAATATACACCACAATATAGAAAACTAAACTTGGAAAGACTGACTCATTAGGTCACCGATCATTTTAACAATGCCCTTTTCAGCAAAGCTTTCATTCAGCTAAACATCCCTTTTTCCAATATCAAATTAGAAATAACAGAACACAAATGGTACAGCTTCAAGTATAGATGAGGGCATGTAGCTTACTGCTTGGCTCATTGCTGCCATGTTTAATATTGTAAACCAGACAGGATCTAGACAAACCAAGCTTAGGCAGGTCTGCGAGGGGTTGTGTAGATTAGGTTAGTTGAGGTAGGAATCCCACTTCACCTGTGGGTGGCACCAGTCCGGGATGCTGTGTTTGACTGCTTTTAAAGGAGAGAGTGAGTGAGGTACCTGCGTTCATCTTCTGTACTTCCTGGCTAGAGACAACGCAACAGTCTACTTCTGGTTCTTGCCACCTGGCTTGCCTGCCATGAGGACTACACCCTGGAACTGTCAGCCAATGCAAACCCTTCTCCTCTTGAGTTGACTTTGTCTCAGCAATGGGAATTCATTCAACAACTGTTTCCTAGTAGGGTGTCAGGAAAAGTATCTATGAAGACAGGTCCTCCTTGGAATATAAAAGGCCTTGGATATGCTAATAACTAAAGAAGTAAAGTGTCCACATGGAAAAGTTAGCGATTCCGGATAAGGGAGCATTCAGGAGTCCTGGACGCAGGAGGAGGGATGCTGTCAGCTTTGCCCCGGAGAGGAAATGTGACTAGAAATAGGAGAAGGTTTGGCAGAAGCCAGGTCATTATCAACCTACTCTCTGCCTTTTGTCAAATGGAAACTTTGTAGCTCACACACAGGACAATTAGAAAAATTTACAGAAAACGAAATTACGATACATCAGAGATGTAGTAGGAAGCAAAAACGAAGTAAAAAACAAAACTAGAATGGAAGAATGTATCAAGACCCGGGGATGGCTACATAATTTGGTGAGCCCAGTGCAAATGAAAATTCAGTCTCCTGGCTAAGAGCTAAGTATTTCAACACAGCAACATCAAAAGTGGACAAGGTAGCATATGCCTATAACCCTGGTTCTCATAGCTGACCCCTACAGCTTATCTCTAGCCTCAACATGTGTCCTCATTCAATACATAGCACGCGTCACTATGACTCTGCGGAGCAGAGAGGATTTCAACTGCAGATCTGGAGCATTAAACCGAGAGCACACTCTTAGAAGCTTGAAACTCGAGGCTCAGTCTGTAAAACGATTGCTATACAAGATGACTGTCTGAGCTTAGATCCCCAGGACCTTTGTAAAGAGCTGGGTCAGAGGCACATAGCAACACTCTCATCACTGGGAAGACAGACAGGAGCAGCCCTGGGTCTTCCTGAGAAGCCAGCCCAGCTGAATCAGTGAACTCCACGTGCAGGGAAGTTGGTTTAAACAAGATGGTTTAGTCAGCAAAAGGAGCTTACTGCCAAACCTTACGACCAGAGTTCAATCCCCAGGATCCACTGGTAAAAGGAGAGCACTAACTCCCACAAACTACCACCTGACTCCAAACACAGTGTATAGCTGGTATACCCTCCACATCCAAGCACACCCCCTCACAAACATAAATGTTCAAAACAATTTTTTAAAGGACTCTGTCCCAAAAGTTAAGGTGAGAGCAATCAGCTCAGACCCCCTCTGTTTACCTCTGGCCTCCACACACATGCATACATACACAGAAGCATGAGTCTTCCACAGTAAGTCATAACCCATCGGAAAGGAAACTCAGAAGTCAAAGCAAAATGGACATATGATTAGATTTAACTTTCACGGTACTTAGAGTTGAGGAGCTAGATGGCTGAGCCATCTCTGCATCCCTGAGCCTGAAGCTTTAAATAACAGCGGCAGAGATGATCTGAAGTAGATAAGAAAACATTTGTCAGGGACCAAAGTCGAGAGTCCCTTCCAAACACCTTCCTGTCATCACCTGATCACCACCAAATGCACTCTTTTTTGAAAGAGACTAAAACAGCAATGTATCTCCCTGCTGTTTAACGTCTTTGAATTACAATGAACTCAATAAAGCAGACAGGAACAAAATCAATGCTTTAACTCTCTGAAGTCTGCTTTGGGTAGATAATAGGCCTTTACAAGGATGTGTGGAAATAAAGAGAGGCTGCAGAGACCTGGAGGCTGGAGTTCCAGTGAAAGGTTGAGCTATAGCAGTGTCGAGTTGGTATGTGACACAGAGGAAGGAGCCAGGTAGGGGAAGGAGGCAGGAACTGAACAAAGCTGAAGGACCATTCTGGTCTGTCTACGGCACCAGAGGGCACTGGGCTATTCAACTCCAGTATTAGTTCTCCAGTGACATGAAGTCATAATGATAGTGGGTTTTTTCAGCTGAAAGCGTACCCAATAAGAAATGTTAAATATTCTTATTTGGAAATAATCTTACCAAGATAATAATCTAATCAATAATATGCAAGCTTAAGTATTTGGGAATGGTGATCTGATATCCGTAATTCACTGCGAACTGTATTAAAAAATAAGATGAAGCCAGGCATGGTGTCACAGGCCTTTAATCTCAGCACTGAGGAAGCAGAGGCAGGCAGATGTCTGAATTTGAGGCCAGCCTGGTCTACAAAGCAAGTTCCAGGACAGTGGGAGCTACATAGAAAAACCCTGTCCTCAAATAAAATAAGGTGGATTTACAGATGGATGTGATGATGGGTAGATGAATGTATGTGCAATGAAACAGAATTAGAGTAAAATGTTAGTGGTAGGTCTGTAATGCTCACCGTACGCAGGTGTGCACAGCCGGTGGTCTTTAGAGCCCACACAGCACATGTGGTCATCTATAGCTACAACTGGGGCCCAACACAAAATCAGAAATGTACTGAAAACATGAGGGTTTAAAAAAAAAAACAAAATAAAAAAAAACTTGACTGCTCATAAACTTTGTGAATGAGAGCATCATGTTCTAGTATCCAGAAAGGTGCATGTGCCTGATAAACCTAAATTCTTCTTAAGTTTGTTAGATATTTGGAATGCTTTTCAAAAAATTTATTAGCTGTCAAATACACTTAATAAAGTTACCCCTTGCAAAAAGACATTGTGTACATAGCCTGAAAATTTTATTAATTAGAAATAGAATCAAGCCATGACTTTTTAATATCAAGTTTAATGTTGGACGAAGAAAAGCATAAATGTATTTCTTGAGTGCCTTATATATTCTGATATTAGAGTAGTATAGGAGTGATTATATATTGAGCAGAAATTATATCTTGAATTTTTATTGTTTTCTGGGCTAAGTATATATACAATATGATATTCTCAATGCTGGGAAATGGCAGCTAGTCACAGACCTCTGTCACCAAAGAATAGAGTATAACAGCTAATAGTCTACAGGTTATTCTCTTATTAAACCATGACTGGTATTCAACACATCATTTATAATTTCTTGTTCAAGTTTTGTTTTGTTTTTAAATTATTATTATTTTGGGTGTATAAGTAGCCTGCCTCTCTCTCTCTCTCTCTCTCTCTCTCTCTCTCTCTCTCTCTCTCTCTCTCTCTCTGTGTGTGTGTGTGTGTGTGTCTGTGTCTGTGTGTCTGTGTGTCTGTGTGTGTGTCTGTGTGTGTGTCTGTGTGTGTGTGAACCATATGGATACCTGGTGCCCTTGGAGGCCAGAAGAAAGTGTCATATCCCCTGGAACTGGAGACAAAGACAGTTAAAAGTTATCATATGGGTGCTGGGAGCAGAACCCAGGTCTTCTGCAAGAGCAGCTGGTTCTTGTCAACAGGCAGTAGCCTTTTGGTTTGTTTGTTTTCTGAGCAGAGTTTCATTATGCACTCTAGACTAGCCTTGAACTTGTGTCTTCTGCCTTGGCCTTCAGAAGACTGGGATTACAGATATTTGGACTCACACCTAGCTTGATTTACCATGCTTTCAATTTAGGATGGAACATGACCCCAGCAAGTATAGCAGTATCTGTGTATTTCTCATATATGCCTTAAAAGCAGATTGAGGTCAATTGCTGACATCAGAATTTGCTCATCCTGCCGGGCGGTGGCAGCGCATGCCTTTAATACCAGCACTCAGGAGGCAGAGACAGGTAGATCTCTGTGAGTTCCAGACCAGCCTGGTCCACAAGAGCTAGTTCCAGGACAGGCTCCAAAGCCACAGAAAAACCCTGTCTTGAAAAACTAAAAAAAAAAAAAAAAAAAAAAAAAAATTTGCTCATCCCCTTCTGGGAGCCATGCAAAACAGGACACTGTGGAAATTAACGCATTAAAAGGGTGGAAATCGATTTCCTTCACAAAAGACAGAACTAATTGGAGCCTTAATGGATTATCCATAAATAAAACACACGTCAGGTTCAGGTGACAGTTCCTGACTGCGGTCCTCACTTGGGGTCTCAGAACGCACATTCTGAGGGGTGGGGCATGTGCCTGGTATGCATGAAAGCCCTAGTTTCAATTCCTAAAATGGGCATGGTAATGCACACTAAAACCTCAATACACAAACACTCAGGGAGTTAATCAGAAGGACCAGAAATTCAAGGTCATCCTTAGTTGCATAGGAAGTTCAAAAACAGCCTTAGCTATATGAGATTAAAAAAAAAACCAAAAAAGTAATAATAATTACAATAATAATAATAAATGTACTCCAAGAAAGAAACACAGTCAATGGTTGACAAGATTGACTAACCTGGAGATCAGCAATTCACTTGCGTTGTTTAACTCCCCATCCCTAATACTGCTTTCACTGGGAGGTGTGGGAGGTCTTCTGCCTTTGCAATTCCGACAGGAATGGGCGCTCTCTCACTCTGCTTCCTCCGAAGCTCAGGTTTTCAGAGCTCATCCCGAGAAATACTTCGATGAAAGGAAACAATCACAGCACTGTGCCACTGAAGGCTTCCCTAAAACCCTGTGCACACAATACAGCCTAGATAACCTTGTTCTCTTAAGAAGCCTTAGGTATTTCTTTAGCTGCTGCCTACCAACAAGACAAATGGAACCAAAGCTCTATTTTCAGATAAGGCCGAATTCTTCCCTTCTTTGCAGTTACCATTGAATTATATTATGTGTTATAATATACATAATATTATATGTTATAATAATACATAAAATAAAATATGATATATAAAAATTTGATAAATAAAATAACATTAAATTAAGCCCCTGACCATACAGTCATAGTTTAAAAGAGGACTTGTTAAGTATTTTCAGAGAACAATGAGGTGAGCATTGTCTGGTAGTGTGCTTCAAGTTCTAATTATGTTTTAGATAGATATCCAAACAGGTGCAATGTCATGGTCACCCAGTGCATTTAAACACATTCAAATGCATGTCTGATCTCCTCTAAGAGTTGGAAGACAGGAGACAAAATTATATCAGCTCTGGCAACTTACAAATGATGTGCTGTTATCTACTCTAAACAGACAAGCATGATTTTAAAGGCTAAGGGTAAGATTTCAAACAACAAAAAGAAAAAAAAAATGATCATGAAAATGTTTTAAAGATGGTCATGGGAATCTATTTTCTAGAAAGTTCTGCTCATTAGAACACCTAGGATTAAATGCAGTAAATAGCATTGTTTAATAGCTGAAGTATAAGGCATTTTGTTTTTCTAAAAATCTCAAAATTTAAAATATTTTCCAACTATATATGTATAGTATGCCAAAACTATCACAAATACTAGAAATTAAACTGTAGAAGCACATAGAAGGGAAATCAAATTGATTTGCTTACAACGGCTTGTTCCTGTAAGTCCAAAGCCCCACCTAAGCCTGTTGATAGAATTCATTCTTTTATCAAACCATCCTCACAAAGACAGACTCTCTTGATGTTTAGCTTGAAAATTCAAAAGACACTTGAGGGAGATAAAATGATCACTAATCATTCACTTGCCTTTCAACTGTTTCTTAAAGAAGAAATAACTATAAGACAACAGTAAATCTCAGATTATCTGTCTATTAGTGATATCAAGGAGAATCCTGGAGGAAAGTTTATACCTGTCTCCTTACAGAATGTCCTAACCATCCTACAAGTCCTCTAGCACTTCCCCTCAGACTTCCAGAATTGGCTTTGAATTTACATTTTGAGCAGCTGATAGCTCAGATATTATAAATGCATGCATTACTCTTGCTGTGTTTGCAACCTTCTAAACTTCACACACTGAAGTTGTGTGCTCCCAGGTAGTGGATGATATTTAGGGGACATCTGAAAAAAATTAACTGCTAAGTTTGATCAACCCTGTGCCTCCCTCTTCAGGATGAGCAACTCTGCTCAAGCTGAAGGAAATATTTCTAAAATCATAGTCCATAATGATAATTTGCTTGAAAAGTACCAAGAATTGGGCAATATTAAAAATTCACATATGACTATGCTTCCTTTTCTTTTTTTAAAGAAAGAATTTCTTGGATTTCATTTAATTCATTTTTTTTTCTCTTGAGACAGGGAAGGTATCATGTAGCCCAGGTAGTCTCATCCTTGAATTCCTTATGTACCAGAGGATTACCATAAGCTTCTGATCCTGCTGGTATATGCTGTGCTGGGATCACGTGGTAGGCAAATATTCTACCTCCTGAACCACACCTCCAACTCTAGTCCATATCATTAATAAAATGTCTTAATTTGAATTGGGTCTGAGTTAGGGATTTTAGACTGTTGTGATAAAACACCATGACCTTTTGGAGCGGAAAAGGCTATTTTCGGTTTACAACTCCATCAGCGAAAGAATTGAAGGCAGGAACTCAAGGCAGGAACCAACAGAAGCATTGAGGACCATGTCTTACTGGCTCGCTCTTCCCTCTCGCTCAGTTTGCTTTCCATACACTCCAGGACCCCCTGCGCAGGGCTGGTACACCCACAGTGGCCTGGGACCTTCCACATCAATCACCAATCCAGAAGATGCCCTACAGACTTGCATCTAAGTCACTCTTTTTTTTTTTTAGTAGCATTAATAGAAATTTTACTTAAATTTATCTAGTAAATATATTGATAATTAATATCACAAAATATTTCTGTACAATGGGTCCCACATACAAGAACAAACTGTATAATATTTTCAATTTCAAACAGAAACATTGTAAAGTTGTTCATTTAAGGAAGCAAACATCAATGACTCAGTGGCACATCCTTTGCTGTGCATGTGTGATCCTAGGAAATCTTTAGGTAAGAGCCATTGTTTTATCAGATTCCATTCCTTACATTCTTTTTTTTTTATTTTTTCCATACATTGTTTTGTTTTATTTTTTCCATTCAAGAACATAATTAAAGAAATAAATTTTTTTTTTCCTTTCTTCCCCTTCTCCCGGTCCCCTCCCACTACCCCCCCATCTAAGTCACTCTTACAGTGGCATTTTGTCAGTCGAGGTTTCCTCTTCTCAGACAATCTCTGCTTATTCAGGCTGACAAGAAACCTCAACCAGGACAAAGTAATAGACACAAATTAAGGATGCTCTTTTTTCTACTAATCTTATTACTTTGACAAAATTTCTTCCCAAATGAACAATGACTAACACTTGATAAAAGACTGTGACACAGGTAGTGATGCTTGCCTTTAATCCCAGCACCGGGAGGCAAAAGCAGGCAAATCTCTGAGTCTGAGTCCAGGCTAGTAAACAGCAAGTTCTAGGCAGCCAGGGCCACACAGAGAAACCCCGTCTCAGGGGAAAAAAAAAAGACTGTGACAAAACATTTTGTCTATAAATAGATTGATATTGGATTTTTTATTATGATATATCTATTCATCTATTTAAATTGAATATTTGAGTGGTGACATTTCATTTTCTCCTGGGAAAATGTAGTTTAAAGCCAACAGAACAAGGAGGTTTGATTATGTTTGTGTGCAAGCTGTGGGTCATATAGGTTGTGACCAGAGTTTAAATAACATTAATAATATTGTGCTCAATATATTTGTGCGTTTAATAGGTTTTGCTATTTTTAGAAATATTGTGGGACAATAACTTGTTAAAAAAATAAAATAATTCCACAAAAACCACTACATAAGTCTATGACTAGACGTACAAGAGTGCTTTAGACAAATCACGTGGCTTCCTCAACTACTTCCTCTCTCGCAGCCCTCACCAAAGGCTGTTTTACTCCCTTCCCACTTCACCGGAGTAGCTCCCAGCAAGGTCAAAGTCTTAACTGTGTTATTTGCAGTCTTTGCTTCTCAATCATCAGCAAAAATAAATTTCCCAATTGTCATTCATGTTTGTATTTCATTACCTTTGAAGACCAGAGCCTTTGTAACATATGAGACAGCCAAAGTCATGAGGCGGCACAAAGCGATGCAGGGTTTGCGGCTAAGGACTTGAACTATTGCTGCTTTCAGCTTAGAGGTCTGTGTCCTTGCCTGGGGACACACCCTTAGGGAAGCAGCCCTAGAAATCAGACAACGCCTGAATCTCTAATCTCAATTTCCAAAGGCAGATTTTTTTTCTTTTGATTTACAAATTTATGTATTCAATATTTGGGAACATCAGTTCCAATTTTATCACAACTGAAATTCACTTCCCTCCTGGACTTAGTTTGCGTTTTCACCAAAATTTTAATGGACTCCAAAAGTGGGGTGTGGGGGAGGGGGAATTCTAGTATTAGAACTTGTAGAAATGAGTGCCAAGACCAAACTCTAATGTAGATGTTGAACGATCACGGTGTGCCAGTGCGTGCTCATTGCTAAATGAATGCGACATCGGAAGGAGGTGTGGAAGTGGGAAGCCTACACATATGCAGTGTGCGTGTGTTAAAAATGCTGTGAGCCGGGCGGTGGTAGCGCACGCCTTTAATCCCAGCACTCGGGAGGCAGAAGCAGGTGGATCTCCTTGAGTTCGAGCCCAGCCTGGTCTACAAGAGCTAGTTCCAGGACATGCTCCAAAGCCACAGAGAAACCCTGTCTCGAAAAAACCAAAAAATAAATAAATAAATAAATATAAATAAAAATGCGGTGATTGCACCTTGTCAAGGATTTGGCTGTTAGCCAAAAGCTACTCCAAGGAATAAAGTCTAATAATTTTAAAGGGAACTTTAACTTTGGAGACTCACAATTCTGGTTTTTAGCAGCTGGTTATACAACTGGGATTGCCCAGGGCTCTGTATTTTCGGTTTTCCTCAAACTTGGATACTTCATTATTTGGGTAAAGTATTTTATAAATGAGAGACAAGCCCATTTCTCCACCCAACTTCTAGAAATAATAAACACTAGTGGGTGACAGGTGCTGTGGAATAATCCCTTTGCGCACTGTGAAGATCTGCTGCTGTGATTGGTTTAATAAAGAAGCTGACTGGCCAATAGCTGAACAGGATAAGGTTAGGCAGAAGAGCCATACTGATAATGCTGGGAGGAAGAAGGGCAGAGTCAGCAGTCAACAGAGGACTCAGGGAGAAGCAAGCTAGGCATGCTGTGCTGAGAGAAGGTACCAAGACACATGACAAAGCATAGATAAAAAATATAGGTTAATTTAAATGTGAGAGTTAGTTCATGACAAGCCTGAACTATTGGCCTACCATTTAAAATTAAGTCTGTGAGTGGTTATTCAAGAATGACTGTGAACAGAAACTTCCAACTACAGACAGGTGTTGATTTTTCCCTGGAACTCTTTTCATCCAATCATATTCAAGTTCTGAACAAGGGCACGAAGCAGAATGTGTATATGAAATATAAAAAGGTATGGAAGATTATGGCAGACATAGTAGCATATGCCTAAAGCCCAGCACTCAGAATGCAGGAGAATTCATATCTCTGTGATTTCAAGACCAGCCTTGTCTACATGGTGAGTTCCAGGTCAACCAGGGCTACATAATAATAAGACCCTGACTCAAAAATAACAAATAAGAGGGAGAGGAAAAGAGAAAGGAAGGAAAGAAAGAAGGAAGGAAGGAAGGAAGGAAGGAAGGAAGGAAGGAAGGAAGGAAAAAAGAAAGAAGAGAAAGAAAAAGCAAGAAAAAAAGTACAAAAAATTTAAGAGATTTCTTTGCATAGGACAAATAGGCAGTTTCGTATAAACTGCAAGCGAATACATTTAGGTAATAAAACTTACTTATAGAGCAATTATTCTGTTAACAATTGTCTTCTTCACTAAACATATGCTAACAGGCAAGGTATGGTGTGACTGCATCTATGGATTTTGTTCTCCTCAAATTATGTTGGGTATTTGGTCGGAAGAAGAAGAGTAACTAATATAGGGAAGAATGCCTCTATCACAAGGCACAATTGCAATCACACACACACACACACACACACACACACACACCTGCTCTAAGTTGTAGCAGTAGGCACATGAGGCTCCTTGCTCACATTTGGGTATATCAGGAAGCAGAAATGGACAGGAAGTGTGGCCCATCCCCCAATAAAACCACTTCCTTCAGCTATGTCTCACATCCCAAAGGTTCCACAGGCTTCTACAACATGTTTTCCAACTGGGAACCAAGGACTCAAACACATGATCCTGTGGTGAACATTGTGTTTTGAAAACATAACACATCATACTTTCTATGTACTAGAGGTGGTCTATATAATAGCTCAGTCTTTACAGCAACACCATGAGAAAGGTAGTCTGTAGTGTAGCACGTATCCTCTTGATCCTCTCTTTAGCTGGTGCATCCCTTAAGATTTTGTGATTTTTCTTTTTACTTCAAAAAATGATTAATATAATCTTGCTATTCACTTGCAAATGAGCACACATCTCCAGAAATGATGATTTCAAAGAAGCTTCTGTGTACTCAAGACAAAATATGACCGCTTATATTGGTGGAGGTTAATAGAAAGAGATATATATAGAGAGAAAGTAGGCAAAGTTAGAGAGAAGCCATGTAGCTGCCCACAGGAGACAGATGCATCGGAACTTCGCCGGTAGCCATAGCCACATGGCGATACACAGATTAATAGAAATGTGTTAATTTAAGATATAAGAGTTAGCCAGAAATAGGCTTAAGCTATTGGTCAAACAGTATTGCAAACAATATAGTTTCTGTGTGTTTATTGCAGGACCAGGCGGGACAGAAACCCCTGCCAACACATTTAGTTCATCAGTAGTGTACTAAAAGAAAAAACAGCTACAAAATGCAGTCATATAATGAGCAATGATCCTGTCTAAACAATGATTTACAGAGGAAAGAAGTAACCAGGAAAGAACATTTATCCATGTGTTGTTAGCATTTTCTCCAAGTGTTCATAACATAAATTACCAATAAATGAGCAAGTGAAATATTTAGCAAAGCCAGCTATGCTTTGCCAAGAGTTAAGACTCTAATGAAGAATGTCATCATATTGACTGTAATCAATAGTAAATACTGAAATTAATTAATTCAATAATCAAGCTCTAATAAGACAGATTTTTAAATATATGAGTTACTTAAACTTTACACTGAGGGTCACTGTAATATAGAAGAAAGAATCAATACCATAAAATCAGAGAGAACTATTGCATCATCCCCTGATTTACCACTGGGCCACATTTTTAAAAAAAGGCATAATAAACCCAAAGTATAGTAAGTTAAAAAAAAAAAAAACCTAAATTTAAAAACCTAACTCACAGAATATTATAGCTTCACATGGCATTTTTTTGAACATGCTCAGGACATTTAAAATTATCCTACAGTTAAGCAAAATCATCTAAATCTTACAACGAAATATTCAATAGCTCATGTGCCATTGAACCACTGTGATGACAGTCAAAGCAGGATGACCAGACAGTTAAACAAAAACTTAATTCTGCTGGGCGGTGGTGGCGCACACCTTTAATCCCAGTACTCGGGAGGCAGAGGCAGGTGGATCTCTGTGAGTTCAAGGCTAGTTCCAGGACAGGCTCCAGAGCTACAGAGAAACCCTGTCTCGAAAAAAACAAACAAAAAAACCCAACTTATTTCCAACCATTGTAGGCCGGCAGTGGTGGCTAAAGAGTGTTGCTATAGATTTTCTACATATGTCTATACTATGTAGATTATGCCCTCTCTTTTCTATGAGGAAAGAAGAAACAAATTTTGTTAAAAGTTAAAGAGCGCCGGACGGCGGTGGCTCACACCTTTAATCCAAGCACTCGGGAGACAGAGGCAGGAAGATCTCTGTGAGTTCAAGGCCAGGCTGATCTACCAGTGAGTTCCAGGACAGGCTCCAATGCTACAAAGAAACTGTCTGGAAGTCTTGTCCAGATACTGAAGAAGCAGGATGTGACCTGCCCTGCCGAAAAAGGTACTGAGCCATGTGGCTAATATATACTAGAATAATGGGTTAATATAATTTATAAGAGCTAGTAAGAAGCCTGAGCTAATGGGCCAATCAGTTTATAATTTAAAAAAAAAGAAACCCTGTCTTGAAAAACAAACAAAAGAAAAAAAAAAGAAAAAAAATTCAGCCATTGAACCATTGCAACTTGGAGACCATCTGTAGTTTGAATCTGTTTTGTTTTGTTTTGTTTTGTTTTGTTTGGTGTTTTGAGACAGGGTTTCTCTGTAGCTTTGGAGCCTGTCCTGGAAATAGCTCTTGTAGACCAAGCTGGCCTCCAACTCACAGAGATCATCCTGTCTCTGCCTCCCGAGTGCTGGGATTAAAGGCGTGAGCCACCGCTGTCCGGCGTTCTTTAACTTTTAACAAAATTTGTTTCCTCTTTCTTCATAGAAAAGAGAGGGCATAATCTACATAGTGTAGACATATGTAGAAAATCTATAGCAACACTCTATGATGAGTGCTTTTCTCTTCAACAGTCAGCAATGTTTTGTTTTGTTTTGTTTTGTTTTTGCTTGTGTTTAAATTTCCTTAGGGAATATCCAACACAGAAAAACAGGTTTTGAATTGAATTTATTCAACAATTTGAGCATTGTGCTTAAAGACAATTCCAGAAATCTCGTGCAAACAGAGAGCTTTGCTTGAAACGTTTGAGACGGGGTCATTTAACCTTCCTGCAACTTATGTTGCTCCTGAGACTCCAGGTGCTCACCTCGAGATTCTTTTAGTCTTATCTGAGGGATGATGTCTAAATAATTTTATAAACTAAAACGAAAGCATACGGGATGTTTGTCCCTTATATCAGGGCATGGCAAGGCACGGTAGCTGGAGAGTGGACAAGACCAAGTTTGTGCTCGCACAAGTACAATGAAGCTTTTATGTAGTAGCATTTCAATTGTGTTTCAGTAAATAAAGTTTGCCTGGGGATGGAGAAAGTAAAACAGCCACACTGGTAAACCTTACACTACATAGTGGTAACACATGCCCTTAATCCCAGTAGCGACACTAGTTGCCATGGAAACAGGGCAGTGCCCGCCTTTAATCCCACCCCTAGAGAGGATTATGAGACAGGGGGATATAGCTCTCAAACACAGTATCCTGCTGAGATTCCTCGAGGCAGGATCGCCATTTCAGACTGAGGTAAGAGCCTCATTTGCTGCTTTGCTTTTCAGATCTTCAGGTTGAACCCCAATATCTTTATCTGAGTTTTTATTAATCAAGTTTCACTTTTATTTTAGCAACCTGATAATTTCACCACCCTTCTCAAACCTAGAGTATTTTTGAGGTTTTTGTTTTGTTTTGTTTTACTTGCAAAGCTTCAATTTAGAATAGTTTCCAATTTCATTCATATTAGTGGTGGGGGCATCATCTCATTTTAGGCTAAACTAGCCTATAGCCTCCTCACAGGAATCCTGCCCTGGTCTTTTGAATGCTGCTATAGCAGGTATGAGTCACTCACACCTGACTCCAACTTCGTTCTTTAAGTTCTTTTATTTTAAACATATGAGATATTACAGACAATAGTTTAGTTGGTATGCGTGTAAAAAGAAACAAATGATCAATTATTTAGCACTTCTTCCATGTGGGGATGAAAAAAACCAACTTAATATGTGTCAGTGATGTGTGAATGACATGTGACAATCTAATAGGCAGCTTCCCGGTGAACCATACTGCAGATAGAAAAGGATGTTTTGTATAAAGGCCTCTTTTTTCCTTCTGTTGAGTTTAAATTTGAAACTTCAAAAGAAACATTGTTGAAGTAGGACGAAAGTCAACCATTCACCAGAACAAGATTTCCAACTTGCCAAAACTCAACCATTCATCAGAACAAGATTTCCAAATTACAGAGAGAATGAATCAATGTCCATGTTTTTCATTTTGCTACATCTAGCAATTTGGGAAGAACCAGTTACCTGTAAGGCACATGGGCCTCTTTTGAATTAAGTTTCTAACTGGGCTACCATGTCACTGTATATACCAATATATGGGTATATACCAATTGGTATTTTACATATGAATGCTATTTTAGGTCTCAATATTAAATAAACTACTCATTTTAAAGGGTTTAATAATGCCTGTTTAAATAGTCATTTATCCGTAGTGCAACTTTTCTGCCAGGCTATATGAATCTTTTTTTTTAAAGATTTATTTATTTATTTATTGTGTATACTGTAGTCTGCCTACATGCATGCCTGAAGGCCAGAAGAGGGCACTAGATCTCATTACAGATGGTTGTAAGCCACCATGTGGTTGCTGGGAATTGAACTCAGGACCTTTAGACAAGCAGAGCCATCTTTCCAGCCCAGGCTATATAAATCTTATAGCCAGTTATCAGGTCATTGAACTACTGTCAAGAAATGAGCTAACAAGTAGGGAAGCCTTACCTACCTTCTTTTGGAAATGTCTGGACTTTCCTCATATGATAGACATTTCTATATTATTGACATATTGACAAAGTCAATAGAATTCCATGTTCAACTCAGAGAAATCACTACAAAGCTAGCAAAAGCAGAGCATTGATTCCAATAGAATCCCAGATGTAAATCATATTCAGAATCCCTATGGCTAGCTATCAGGTGACTGTAGAAAACTTCAACCTCACATCCTCGGTATATCCTCCTTTCAGACAAGTCCAAGGGATATGGTGACCATTTACAACAAGCATCAGTTTCGGCAAGTGAATATCTGCCATTTTCTCAATGGCAGATGGTGAGTCAAACCCTGATGCGTGCTTTCAGGAAAGGAACAACTTCTGAGTACGGTCTAGCATGCTGTGTGTACTAGAGGAGACAACAAGCAGTAAGGGCTGACTGATGTACTTACCAACAACGGCTGACTTTTGAGTGGGACTGAACTTTCCAAGTTGTCTTATAAAGATGAAATATAATTTTTATTATTATGTTTATGAGTGTTCTTACAACCTAGATGGTCAATATTAGAAAAATACAGCTAGAACTAGAAAATGACTGTATCTCTCTGAATTTTTTTTCTTTGTGGATCTCAGATAGTTCAAGTCCAGCCTGCTCAACAAAGACAAGTCGAGGCTTCCAGGTCTACATAAAGACGTTGTCACTGCCTCTGCCTCCCAAGTACTAAGATTAAAGGGATGTGCCACCACCACCTGGCAAAATGTATTTATCTATTTTCATGTGTGTGGGTGTTTTGCCTGCATATGTCTATACACCGTGTACATGCCATGGAGGACAGAAAAGGCTTCAGAACTTCTTGAATCAGGGTTACGAATGGTTGTGAGCTGCCATGTGGGTGCTGGGAATCGATCCTAGGGCTTCTGGATGAGCAGCCAGTTATCTTAACCACTGAGCCACTTCTCCAGCCTCAGCTTGTACACTCTTTACTACAGGAAATATTCTGCTTGTTTTGTTGGTTTTGTTTGTTTGTTTTAGTCTGGGTCTCAGTTTGTATAGCTCGGGCTACATAGCACATACTGGCCTCTAGATTAGCTTGCTCCCTGCCTCCACCTCCTGAGTGATGGGGTTACAAGCATACAGCCTGTCTTGCTACTTAGAAAATTCTCAATCTCTTCTTACTCAAGTTAGCTCCTGGCCATACTTTGAGTCTCAAGAATGTCTTCTGGAACCTTTTTCTGGTGGAACTGTTAGCAAGCAACCAGTACAAATGCCCTCCCTGAACTTGTCTTGATCTGGAAGCGCATAAGCTTTATTACGTTCGTTGTTTCTTCTTTCATTTGCCTGCTTAGATTCATTGCACCTCTCCAGTGGGGACTGGCCCTGATGGATTTCCCTCCCACTCCACGATGGAACTGCCAACTTGGAATTAGGTTTCGAGAATATGAAATTGTCCCGAGCTATTTAATCAAAAAATCACTGGAAATTTGAGATTTGGAGTTTGCGTTGTTTTACACTTTTGCTATGAACAAAAGCTCCCCAAAGAAAGGTTTCTCTTAATCAAAGCCTGTATGTCTCCATGTACAGTCATGGCTAATGTGGCCGTCCCTGAATACCGTATCTTAGAATTCTTTAGATTCATCTTTAGCTAGTATTTCTAATGAAGAATGGAATCTGAGCACCCAAACAGACCTTGGGATGCTTCTACTATGAGATATACAAGGAAAAGACATATATACACAAGCTTTATTAATCAGAATCCTTTGTAAAGAGTGGTATTTCTTCGCTGGGCGGTGGTGGCGCACGCCTTTAATCCCAGCACTCGGGAGGAAGAGGCAGGCGGATCTCTGTGAGTTTGAGGCCAGCCTGGTCTACAAGAGCTAGTTTCAGGACAGGCTCCAAAGCCACAGAGAAACCCTGTCTCAAAAAACAAAAAAAAAAGAAAAAGAAAAAAAAAGAGTGGTATTTCTTCAAAGTTTGAACCCTTAACCACTAGAACATAAATAATAATAATAACTTGAGTGATTGAGTGATCCTGTATTTGCATGTTTACACTTAATGTGAAAGTTCTTATTTTAAAAAATGGGACTTTTCCTTAATTCCAAGTTTCTTTGAACTTTCTGCCTTACTAACTGTGACTGATGTTTTGTAAAGAACAAGCGAGTAATGTGTATCGTGTGTCCGGTTCCATAATGGATATCAACAGGAAAACAGCACAAGTACCTTGTTCATAGCAAAGTCTTTTTCTCATTACATACTAAACTGGGAAATTAACACTCGCCCTTCAAAGAAGAAAGACCATACTGGTTAACTCAGAGAGCAGTTAATTGAATGGCACTTTTGTTTTGTGTTTTAGGGTTAACAAGTCGCAAGTTATATCTATACTGATTCACACAGTTATCTTGTTAGCAGTTTGTTACCTTGGCAACTTAATAAATGGCGCAATGGCACAGAAATGGATAATTGCTTGTTTTACCACCCCTGTTTTAGGAAACTCCTAGAAACCAAGAGGTTATCTCCACACTTGTCCTGGGAATGCTGGGTTTATCCAGATAAGTGACCAGGCAGCTTGTTTCCAGGTAACCAAGTAGAATATTGTAAGAGACCATGTGCAGACCTCACAATATCAAAAGATCACACAGGGGCATTACTATGAGTACACAGAAGCATGGCTTATTTTGCAACAAGGATTTGGAGAGACAGAGAATATTATTTCACTGTAAGTTAAAAAAAATCATTCAAATATTCTCCAAAGCAATTACAAGAAGCCTGGATGCAAAGTAGAAGATTCAGCTTTCTGCCTAATAGCCCAACTGAAGTTCTAATTGCTGCGAGAAGTTTCAGAAAGAAAATTACGTCCATTCTATCGAGGCTGGAGATTGAAACAGAAAAGAAAAGAAGAGTCAGGGCAGAAGATGGTAGGAAGAGAGACAAAGAGGAGTGTCTTATTCACCAGGAGATGTGGTCATAAGGGCACACCACTCTGCAGAGCAAAAATTTTGAGACGATATTAGTTGGAGATGCTCACCAGCCACAAGGCAAAGCCTCTAGATTCACAGGCAGTAACATTGGGAGGGAGCATATAAAAACCTCTAAAGTCTAGCTGAGTCCCGTGAATGTAATGTCCACTTCTTTTAAATATGAGAAACAAAAAGATAAAGGATCTAAAACGGCTCATAGCATGCTGCTATTTTAACAGCTGTTCATGTCATAGATTGTTGGATCACCAACAGTTCCACTGAGCAGTGACATTATCAAACACATGATGCCCTTCACATAAACACAATAATAGCCAAGGCTGTCAAACGGTGTCTCTCTCAGGGTGAAATCTGCAGACTTCCGAGGGCTTGGCTTCAGATGTGACAAACACAAATTCCAGGCTGCATTGAGATTTCCCTGTCGCGTTCCTAGGGAGGACCCAAGCACCTTAACTCGGGTGACTCCTTACAGGAGTGTTTCTAAAATAGTAACTTTAACTGTTAATAGTCACTAGTCTAGTAACTTCAAAATATTCTCTAAAACATGAAAAATGCAACTTTCATCAGGCCAATGGGTAAAAAACACAGTAAATACAGTCTGACAATAATAAAAGATGTGTAACAGAGTCCTGTACAGACACCGAAGAGGCAAGATGTGACCTGCCCCGCCGAAGAAGGTACTGAGCCAGTTGGCTAACGTATACTAGAATAATGGGCTAATATAAGTTATAAGATCTAATAAGAAGCCTGAGCTAATGGGCCAATCAGTTTATCATTAATATAAACCTCTGTGTGATTTCTTTGGGACCTAATGATTGTGGGAACTGGGCAGGACAGAAACCCCAACAAGCAGGCCCTCTTGTTACAAATGGTGCCCAAATGGACAACTGCATCCACATAAAGCCTGACAGAGCTTGGGAAGTAATTCTAGACAGAAAATATAGTTAAGCATGGCTTATTGATGGCAGCATTTTTTCAAATGGGCTCTGCTTGCTAGAGGCAAGCACTGTCATTTAAGAGAGGCTTCCTGACTCAGTTTTAGCTGCAAAATCCTGCAGCTCTTTAAGAGGTCCTGCCACGAAACACTTAAATGGTGTTGATAAAAGCTGACCGCATGCTTTTTGGTTTTCAGCGATAGCAGGAAAAAAGCTGCGCCATTTTAAAATGCCGGCTTTCTGGGCCATCCTGCCAGTACAAACTCTGACTCTTTGAGGCAGGAGGTCTGGCTACAGAGAGAGCATTTGAGTGTTGCTGTGGACACACTGTTGCAGCTTGCTTGCTGGCAAGGACCTTGAAACACCATAGAGTTTTGGCAATAAGCATGGCTCTGGCCACGAGCCTGGAATTTCAAAAAGCTAAGGAATGGGCTGAATCCAGCCATCAAAGCCACGGCTTTAATCCTCTCCATATTGTTTAGCAAATTAAAGACTCATGTGGTCAGAAAAAAAGAGAGAGATACAGTAAAGAGAGAGTCAAAGATGAAGAAAACCTCTAACTGGTTTACAGTGTGTTAAAAATATATGCAGGCTAAAGGTTAAAGTCCTTAAAATAAAAAAGAAAGAGAGTAGTTGGGTGTGGTGGTACACGCCTTTAATCCCACAGCTTGGGAGGCAGAGGTAGACAGACCTCTGTGAATTCAAGGTGTGGTGACACACACCTTTAATCCTAGCACTTGAGAGGCAGAGGCAGGTGGATCTCTGTGAGTTCAAAGACAGCATGGTCTACAGAGGGAGTTCCAGAATAGCCGAAGATATACAGAGAACCTGTCTCAAAAAGTAAAAGTAAAAAATTAAAAAAATAAATATGTGTAACAAAAATAAACCTCTCTACTGACCTGAGTCCTAGTCTCACTTTCACAAGTGTCTGACATATATTTGTGAAACATTTTATGAACCTACGAAGCAGCATCTCATACAGGCATCTAAGCACACATAAGTATGCTGCTGTAAGGGCAGGATCAAAAAAGACTGGGGTTATATCAACACTGCCCTATCCATTACTTTTCTTATTGAAATATATCTACAGGAGCACATATGGGTTTCTCTCATTTTAAAAACATGTACATGAAACTATATAAAAGAAAGCATTTTTATAATATGTAGATTTAGTAAATACAATTACTCACTTGATTACTGATAGGATTTTGTTTGCCAGTATTTTATGGCTACAAGAAACAAATAAAACCTCTGTCTTGGCTTTCTATTGTTGTAATAGAACACCAATACCAGAGGCAACTAGGCGAGGAGAGGCCTTATTTCCTCTTATAACCTGCACTCCATCATCCAGGGAAGTCAGGGCAGGAACTCAAGGCAGGAGCCTACAAGCAGGAACTGAAGTAGAGGCCATGAAGAAATGCCCATAGTTTGCTCCCCAAGGCTTGCTCAGGCTGCTTTCTTATACAACCTAAGACTACCTGCCCTGGGGTAGTGATACCCACCATGGGCTGGGCCCTTCCACATCACTCATCAATCAAGAAAATTCTCCGCAGGCTTGCAATCTCACGGAGGTCAATCTTATGGAGGAATTTTCTCAATTAAGATTTCTTTCCTCTTCCAGTTGGCTGTGATGGTACATCTTTAATTCCAGCACTCTGGAGGCAGAGGAAAGTGGATCTCTATGAGTTTGAGGCCAGCCTGGTCTACATAGCAAGATCCGGTGGCTTTTTTTTTTTTTTTTTTTTTTTGGTTTTTCGAGACAGGGTTTCTCTGTAGCTTTGGAGCCTGTCCTGGAACTAGCTCTTGTAGACCAGGCTGGCCTCAAACTCACAGAGATCCCCTGCCTCTGCCTCCCAAGTGTTGGGATTAAAGGCGTGTGCCACCACTGCCCGGCGCAAGCCTCAGTGTTGTAAGGAGGTAAGCGGGTCTACTTTTCATCCCGGTCGCTTGGCTCCCAGCCACCCGGCTAGCTTAACCCCCAAAATAACCACACAGAAATTGTATTAATTAAATTACTGCCTGGCCCATTAATCTAGCCTCTTCTTGGCCAACTCTCACATCTTGATCTAACCCATTTTTATTAATCTGTGTTTACCATGAGGTCATGGCTTACCTGGAAAGATTCAGCATGTCTGACTCTGGTGACTTCATGGCGGCTCTCTCTCTCTCTCCCTTCTCCCTCCCAGAATTCAGTTCTCTCTTCCCCACCTATCTAAATTCCACCCTATCAAAAGGCCAAGGCAGTTTCTTTATTCAACCAATGAAAGCAACACAAATATAGAAAGACCTCCTATACCACTCCAGGACAAGCCAGGACTACATAGAGAGACCCTGTCTCCAATAAGTAAATAAATAAATAGTAAAACCAAAAAGATTCCCTCTTCCCAGATATGTCTAGCCCAGTGCTAAGTTGATAAAACAACTCATATACCTTCTAAAGTATCAGAACTATTGATCCAACTTTAGAATAAAAGAGGAATGACTCAGTCTCTCTGTGACTACAGAAAGGTGACCTGGCTATTCACTAGTAGGTATATAACCAGTGTGGGGTGTGTGTGTGTGTGTGTGTGTGTGTGTGTGTGTGTGTGTGTGACACATCCTTTTGATCATCTCTTTCTTTCACACCCCCTTTCTGTTGTAAATGTGCCTTGGTCCTCGGCTTGAGGATGGCTGTCTTTCCCATGGTGGATATGTGGGGTCTGTGGCCTCGTTTCTCTGCACAAAGAAGCATGGCCACCCATATGATAAGTATAATTTAAGTACAATAAATGAAAGTAACAGTGAACATTGAACTCTGAGCTTGAAGCAGCTCTTTTCTAGATTCTTGGTCGTAGTTAGGACTATAAACACTGTTTGGCTGTCTTTTTCTTGAGACATACAGTGAAATCTCTGACCTGCTGACCCTATTCTAATATGCAGGGCACAATTCTTTGTGTTCCATGAGCCCACGTGAGCCTGGTGTGGATAATGTTTCTACAGAGTCTACAGAAGGCTTTCTCGTTTGTCTTTGCAGCTTTAAAGTCATAACAGCCAATCCATTGTAATATCCTATCTGTAACTAATGTCTTTTCCAAACATGAGACTTGCCATCTTATGTATTTCTTTTTACCAAACAGTCACATATTTTTAGCCTATATGCATTTTTTTATTGGTGTGACAGCTTCAATGGGAAACAGCTTAAATTAATAGCCATCTCTGATCTACTTTTCCCCTCTGTGAAATAATTTACAATTCCTAGGCAGTCTGTTTTGTTAAGTAAGCAGTCACCAAAGCTTCGGAAAGAACTCATGGCAATGAATTTTCTCAGCAAAATGATATACTACCTAAATGGTGCCTATTAAATCACCTATGCGACTGGCAGCCGGTTTCACTGCCATAGTATAAATGACAAGACCAACCTTTGCTAGAGCTTCCCAGTGTTCTCTCATCTGGTCACCGATTTCACAGTTTCTCCCCATCAGTTTTATGCTGCATTTTCTTTTTCTGATAAACAGAGAAGCAGCTGGCAAGGCAAGAAATGTTGGGAAACTTGGCCGCTTAGTGAACTTTAGCAGAATTTTTCCTTGGGGAGAGAACTTCATGTTTATTATTTAAAAAAGAAGGAGGAGGAGGAGGAGGAAGAGCAGGAAGAGAAGGAGAAGGAGGAGGAGGAGGAGAAGGAGGAGGAGGAGGAGGAGGAGAAGAAGAAGAAGAAGAAGAAGAAGAAGAAGAAGAAGAAGAAGAAGAAGAAGAAGAAGAAGAAGAAGGTTTAGTTTTTTGTTTTTTTCTTCAGAATTTCACAGTTTCCTTCCATGGAACTGCTCACACACATATCCCAGCTCTGTTTCTTTTTCTTTTTTCTTTCTTTCTTTTTTTTTTTTTTTTTTTTTTTTTTTTTTTTTTTTTTTTTTTTTTTTTTTTTTTTTTTTTTTTTTTTTTTTTTTTTTTTTTTTTAGTTTTGGTATTTCGAGACAGGGTTTCTCTGTGGCTTTGGAGCCTGTCCTGGAACTAGCTCTGTAGACCAGGCTGGTCTCGAACTCACAGAGATCCGCCTGCCTCTGCCTCCCAAGTGCTGGGATTAAATGCATGCACCACCACTGCCCGGCCCAGCTCTGTTTCTTACTTATTGTCTAACCATGGGCAGCTTCACCTATTTGACTCAGTTTGCTCATCTGTCACGAAGCCCTCACAGTGGTAGTGTGAGGACCAACCAGTTATGTGGACAGCACTTAGCCTGACACATTACATTGCCATGATAAGAATCATTCAGTTTCATCTCAAGAAGATCCAAGGAAGAATATTAGCCGGTGTTTAGAGGCTATGTTTACAAAAGGCAGTTGTGCAATGAAACTGTTACACATTGTATTAAAATCCTAATTTTCCAAATATTATTTTGACTAAGCATTAAAACTTTATAATGATTAAATATGTAAATGTTGGTGGGGTTCAGAACACACCACCCCAAAATACGGCACATTGACACACACACACACACACACCAATAATAATAATAAAACAGAAGCAATAAAAATCACTTTTACTATTCCCCCAGTGTTCTCCCTACAAGTAGGTAAAAACAATCAGAGGGGTGGGGGAAAGAAAAGAGGAGAGAGGAGAGCATTGCTATGTAGCCCTGACTGAATGAACCCTAACTTATTGTGCAGACCAGCCTGGCCTGGTGCTTACGGCAACCCTCCCTCGGCCTTCAGCACTGGGATTACAAGCATGCACTGCCACCTCCAGCTAGCTTCCTTCTACATTTCTTTGTTTCCTTTTGTTTTTGAGGCATGTTCTTACTGTGTAATAGAGTCTGGTCATGAACTACCAAATCGTGCTGAGTTGAATTAAGAGAGCTCATAAGTCTTCTGTTCAGGTAGAGGGAAGTGCCAGGCACCATCAGAGTTGCCCTGGCTTCAAGAGGAAGTCATCAGTAACCATCAAGACATGTGGCATGGGACAACTAGGGTGGCAGAGAGAAGACACAGTGCTTCATTGCACGATAAAGAAGAGCAATCCCTTTTCAGCCTTCCCGGAGCTAAAGGCACTGGATACACAGCAGTTCCATTTCCATTTCCTGTCTAGCTCTAAGGAAATCACACAAATCACAACTCCATTTGGAAACTGTCTGCTCACATCCTGTCTCTTGGTGGAATGGGAAGTCCTCACGGGCACAGCTGTTCCTCTGCTACCAACTTGAACCTGAACATTATAAATTCTCAGAGAAAGCTGGAGAGAAAATCAAGTGTAAGCTTCTAGTGAACACTGAGTTTTGGCTCACACTTAAGTTCCCATATCAGAGGCCACAATGTGCCAACCTTCTACACAGTGCGTGTGTAGTGACCTTCCACATAGTATGTGTGTACTGAGTGGTCATGAGTGCTACAGTGCACTAGTATCCTGAGGGTTCCTCAGTCCCTACGAGAAATGCTTCAAATCATTTTCCTAGGGATGGGAGCGTGAGCATTTCCTGCCTTCCCCCCTCCCATCTCCACCTCCCCATCTGCATACACCTGCTCTCAGGAGGATTCCTTGGAACCTGGCCTCTCTTTGGAAGCCTTGCTGGTAACAATAAATGGCAACAATTACCCAGTCCTGGAACCTGAGCGACAGAGGCAGATCAAGAGTTGCTAAATAGGCAGGGAGATTTTGTACTTTTATTCTCATCCTCCCTGCATGCTGGACCCCTCAGGGCCTTGGGCTGACACACACAGCTCCATTTTCAGGACTAACAAAAGACCAAGCCCAGGAGGAATAGGTCATTTGCCTTTTCTGCTTTCCCTGAAGGGATTTGTTTTGTTTCCTAGAACCTGGAGGGAACTGGCCAACACCTGGAAGCCAAGGAGAAGAAGTTCTCCATTGTCCTGCCAGGTGAGAAAGTAGGCACAGCTATTTCAACCTAAATGTCACCAGACTGTGCCCAAGATGGTAATAATGGAGTCATTGTCACTATTTATTGTTGTGTCATTAAACTGCCAAGAATACAGTTATCAGTCTTTTTATATGAAAGATGGAAGACTGTGGGGATTTTAAATGTATATTCAACTTCAATAAAGGCATACATTACATACAGTGTGCGTTTTCTGAAGCTCATGCATTGCATTTGCTGTGTATGGGTGCTTTGCCTTCATGTATGGAGTTATAGATATTCTTCAACAGCAATTATTTTTGGAATTCAGGGTCCACGCAGATTTAGCCTTTACCAGTGCTACTGCACCAATAATCAAATTCACTGAAAATCTGTATTTGACAATAGGTGCTGCTCTGAACCCCAGCTCCTGCCCTGGACCTCTCTGTGACCCCACAGATGAGGGATATTAACACCTGGCACTCCAAGGCATTGGTTGATCTCCCCTGTAGCAGTACAGTTGGGACAGAGTCCCACTTCACACCGCCACCACCAGACATATCTCCCTTGCCATACTGAACTAATGGGCAGACATCAAAGAAAGCTTGGCACTTAAGTTGTCACCCCACAGAACTGAAACAGCAATGGAGAAAGAAGAGAAAACAGAGATCTGGATCTTCTATGTAGGAGAACCGGTACAAATGTGCAAAGGAAAGAGGCTGGGAAGAAGTTCAACACACACATCCAAATTCACACACACACACACACACACACTTGTATATTCACATATACAAACACACATCCATACACATATTAGCAGATACACATACACACATAGTCATACACACACAGAGACATACCCACGTACACATAGGGACTGGGGGCTGGGAGATGGAACAGAGCATCATGGAAGCCTGAAAACCCCTGTTCCTTCTCTTCTTTTTTGGAGATATCAACATTATTGCCTGCTATACACTTATTTGTGAGCTCCCCATTTGACATTTGAAGACCTAATGTCTACTGTGACTATATCTCTTGTTAGGGCTTAGTGATAACTAAGGTTAAAATGCAGCCAAAAGCACAGAGATCTGATCTAATCTGACGTAAGGTCCTATAAGGCAGAGGCTCTAGAGCTCTGTCTACCTAGCAGAAAGGTCAGGAGAGGACGCAGTGTGGGAGCAGCCTCAGGAGAAAGCAAGGCTGCTCGCATTTTGATATTATGCAAGAAAATACATTTCTGTTCTTTAAGCTACCAGTTTTTGGTCTTTCATCACAGCATCCCTACCAGACTGATATGTGGTCTCTGCACTAGACAGGTCATTAGATAGAATTAAAAAACCTCCCAGTGTTGCTCCTTTGTGTCGCTGCAGGGGAGTACTAGCTATGACATTCCCATAAACACTACATTTTACATTTTAACATAATTTCTAACTCTCGGGAGTTTAGTGTAATTTGACAAATTTAAACTGGCACTCCTGAAGTCATGTTTTTGGGGGAGCATTCAACTGTGATAAGGAGTCCAAAATACATTCTCTTCCACTGCTGTTTTGTTGGTGATGTTTTTAATTCTGAACCCCAACCACGTGGTTCAGAAAGCCCATTTTCCTATAACTTGGGTGTTCAAGATAGTTCCTTCTTAGGCTCACATTGCCTCAGAAGAGAACTGTAGTTCAGACATTTCTTGAAGTTGGGTATTTAACTATTCTGGTCACAGAAAATAATAAAATTTAAAAAGATCCATGAATTATTGCTCTTAAATAAGTTATCTTTATTCAACTCGAAATGTGGAACTTGAACTTTTCCATTTTTATGAGCCTACTTGCTTTCTCTGTATTCTCTAAGGGGACAGCTCAGAGCAATAATAGGAAGTGCTGCTTCTTGTCCAGTTAGTTCTCCCTTCCAGTGATTGAACACCTGGGCTTGCCTGGCAGCGTCTACTCAAAAGGAGCCCTCTTTAATGACAGTTTGAACGTGGCCCTGCACTTCAAATAGTTTCTAGACCAAGGAAAAGTTGGAGGCGTCTGTGCATTTCATCCATTGGCGAAGTACACATAAGTCCATTCAATAAAAATGACTAAATGGAATTGCAGCTAACCGAATATTTGAAGAGAACATACCATGGTTCACTAAAACCATGATTAGTAAACACCAATATGATTAGTAAACACCAATATGATTAGTAAAACTCACTTAGATGTCCTATGATCTATGCTCAGCTACAAATAAGCATGTTAGAACAGCAAATGGCTGTTATGCACCTTAAAGTTGTCTGTACACATGTTTAAAATAACACAATCTGCCAGGCAGTGGTGGCGCATGCCTCTAAAAGCACTCGGGAGGCAGAGGTCAGCCTGGTCTGCAGGGCTAGTTCCAGAACAGGGATGTTACACAGAGAAACCCTATCTTGAAAAACCAAAAATAAAATAAAATACAATAACCACAGACCATTAGCTCATCAAATCCAGTCCTTTCAGTGATAAAGATAATATACATCTCAAAACAGCATTAGAAAAGGTAAGGCTTATACCTCTTGCCACTTAAAATTCTTCTTTGTATACTACCGTTATATTAAACTGAAGATTAATACAATATGAGAAATGATAAATGTTATGTATTCTACACAACAATCCAACACAGGTAATAGTATTCTATTTTGAAAGATGCCAAAGTGGAAGTAACAAGAAGTGGTTTTTACAAGATCACATGATTTCCTGTCAACCCAAATCTAAGCTTAAAGTCTGAAGTTGAACCCCCTTCATCCTACCTGTGACCACTGTTGCACAGCACAGACTTTAGATCTAGACCCAGTATAAACGATGCCAGTAAGTTGGCAGTTGATTCTGGTCCAGGCCCCTGCTTTCCTTGCACCTCATTTCCTGAACCTATCAATAGAATGGTGCTGGACTACATACACATTTGACTCCATTTAACTTGTAGCTGTGTTCAGAGCCCTACATTTATGTAATATTTTTCTTGCCTACAAAATTTAACCATAAGTGAATGGAATTTATTATTTACTTTCCTCTATGGTCTTTTTATATTAAAAGTATTGCAAATTGGGGGGAAATATCTCTCAGGGCAGCTTAATTTGGGGCCTGAGAAATCCAGGCTCTGTTACAGAAATGAATTCATTAGCTATGTGTCTGCATACTTCTAAAAAGCTTTGTGTGAGGGTTTGTGTTGGCTCTATCAATTGAAAAAAAGGAAATGTTTTTCCCAACAGATTCAGTCTTTATACTTATAGTCCATCTGTTGCCATAGCACTGATTGTCATGTCAAAACTACAATTAGAAACACTCAGAGGTAATCAGGACAAAGGCCAATGAAGGCTGTGCCCAGGCCTCAGTAACCCATGGCTACTAGACTAATTGAGCTTAATTTCAAGAGACCTGGTCTCAGGCTGTAGCCTTGCCTCTTACAGTGTGTGCGGGAACCATTTGTTGAGTAGAATGATCATTTTCAGGCTTGATTTGTTTTTTTTTTTTTTTAATTTAGGTGGCATGTGTAAATCTGTTGCCTGTGATAGTTAGACACACTCATTAATGTCTCTGTGCCTAATTCCAATTATCTATCAATCGAGACACTCTGACTACCTAACTCAAAGACACCTCTGATACATGGCCACTAATACTGTTGCTTTTAGTGGGAAAGACACTAAGGTGAACACTGAAGAACAAGAACTTAAAGTGGTGGATTGGGAAGTGGGAAAAGATGTATCATGAATAGAGGGGTAGTATGGGAAGAAACCAGGGGGTAGAAACACACATACTGCCAGGCGGTGGTGGTGCACGCCTTTAATCTCAGCACTGGGGAGGCAGAGGCAGGCAGATCTCTGTGAGTTTGAGGCCAGCCTGGTCTACAAAAGCTAGCTCCAGGACAGGCTCCAAAGCTACAGAGAAACCCTGTCTCAAAAAACTGAAAAAAGAAAGGAAGGAAGGAAAGAAGGAAGGGAGGGAGGGAGAGAGAGAGAGAGAGAGAGAGAGAGAGAGAGAGAGAGAGAGAGAGGTAGGTGCGGGTCAGCCAGAGAGAAGTACAGAAAGTGATGAGGGATGTGTGGTAAAAATGAAGCCACGTTGAAGGATGTTAAAAGTAGGAAGTCAGATGCCACCCTTGGGTAAAAGAACTGAAAAGGTAGCTCAGCTGGAAAGCCTGAGACTGTGATGTGATGGGACTGGTGTTCCTGAGCCTCTGCTATTAGTCTGTGTTCATTTGCAGAAGAGGAAAAGAAGAAGCTCGCTGGCTTTACTATCACGACTGTTTTCATGACTTTTATTCTCAGGAACTATTTTTTAAAGATTTATTTATTTATTATTATGTATACAGTATTCTCATTACTCTGCCTTCATATATGCCTGGAGGCCAGCAGAGGGCACCACCAGATCTCATTACAGATGGTGGTGAGCCACCATGTGGTTGCTGGGAATTGAACTTGGGACCTTTGGAAGAGCAGGCAGTGCTCTTAACCGCTGAGCCATCTCTCCAACCCTATTCTCAGGAATTTTATGGTCTGTCCTATCATACAATCGCCATCCATATGAGCTTGCTTCTAGATCATAAAAATACAAAGTCTCAATTTCATACCTTGGTCAATTGTAGCTGCTGCCTGATAGTTTCAGTTTTATTTATCTACAATAGATTGTGAACCATCTCTCAATATCACTTCTACCAGGGAGCTTTCTTTAGGAATCTAGATCTTTCTGAATTATTTTATTCCATTTCTAGATACTTCATCCTGTATCCAATTCTTAAAAATAGTATCCTGGAAGAATTATCATTGACCTAGGAATAAAATAATAGGAATAAAGTAAAAACCCTTTACAACTTGAACTGTGTTTTTATTTATTTATTTATTTATGGTGTTTCAAGACAGGGTTTCTCTGTAGCTTTGGTGCCTATCCTGGAGGAACTAGCTCTTGTAGACTAGACTGCCCTTAAACTCACAGAGATCTGCCTGCCTCTGCCTCCCGAGTACTGGGATTAAAGGCGTGTGCCACCACTGTCTGGCAACTGTTATTTAATGTCTCTTGTTTCTTTCCAAGTTAAATGGTTTGTTAACTCTCAAAGTCTAAAGACACTCTGAATCATCCATTCAACAAATGAAATGATGGGAACTCCACAGATTAGTTTCACCCTAAAGATTCGGCTACACTGGTAAAAACAAAACCAAACACCTTATCTATCTACACATGTCAACCTATCATCTATTTCTGTATGGGATAACTGTCTCCTTGTAGTGGAGTAGCACTCTGACTACGGCCTGCATTAAAATTACTCTTAGGCATCAGAAAAGAATGTATTTTTGGTTTGAGAGATATGGAAAACTTTTTTTGAGGTGTTTATTTACTGCTGGTTCTGATGCAACAGTACACAAAACTCACACAGAGAAAATGTTCTAACACATTGGTTTTCACACTGCTTTGCTGGCAGTGCCTGGTAAGGCATTTATGGAATGAGAAATATGAGGCAGATGGCCAATCAATAAAAGACCTACGCATTTCCTTGAGTTATTTTGTAGATGCAAATCACAATTCTACTAAAAGGCAAAAGAATTACTATCAGTAAAAAGGTCCAGATAAGGAATTGCTTGCATACAAGAATAAAGGAATTATTTTTAACCTACAGGAAGGGGGAGAGATTAGGGAAGTTTTTCTAGAGTTGTTTGGTTATTCTTTGGGAGATCAAGACAAATAAAAAAAAAAAGTCCCTGGGGCTAGAACTGGGATTATAAATTAGTGGTAGAGTTTGAGGTGCTCAAGTCTATTCTCAGCATGAAGGGTAAAAGTGCCTGGAACTATTCAAAATATATTAAAAATATGTCTAGAATTTATAATGAATCCTTTTTTAAATTATTTATTTATTTATTTATTTATCTATCTATCTATCTATCTATCTATCTATTTATTTATTTATTCATAGGTCTCGCTATGTAGTCTTGACCATCCTGGAACTAGATATTTAGAGCAGGTTGGCCTGGAAATGCTGGGATTAAAGGCGTGTGCCACCACCACCCAGCAATATCTTGATTTATTGAGTAAACTGATAACCGAATATAACAAAGTAGGCTGTCAGGCAGTGGCAGTGAACGCCTTTAATCCCAGTATTTGGGAGGTAGAGGCAGGCAGGGATCTCTATGAGCTCAAGGTCAGCCTGGTCCACAGAGCAAGCTCCAGGACAGCCAGGGCGGTTTGGTTACACAGAGAAATCCTGTCTCGAAAACCAAAAATACAAAACCCCCCAAAACCAAACCACTCAGGCAGATCAGCAGTGGAGCATGGCTTTAATTCCAGCACTCTCCAGGAGGTAGAGGCAGGCAGCAAGCAGATCTTCCTGAGTTTAAGGCGAGCATGATCCTCATAATAAACTCCAGGACAGCCAGGATTACATGGACTGCATATCGAAGAGAGACTATGATTCAAAATTAAAGAAAAAAAATATAAAAAACCCACAACTACCTAAATGTGTAAAATAAAAGTTAAATAAATCTGATTAACGCATAATCTGCAGCCATACTTTTTAGTTGATTCCAATTTAGCATTAAAGTTGATTAATATTAGTAAGAATTGAGAGGAATGACCACCTCCCTGTGCACAGAGAAAAACTTAAAAGGATAACAGTTTCAATAAGCCATAACGTGGGGGCGGGACGGCAGTTATCAGACGCTTTAGTTTGTCTTTCTGGGCATTAATTTTTTTAAAAAATGTTTCTTAAGGAGGTGTTTTAATTTTAAGGGACAGGTATCAATATTTTTTATCTCATGATCCGGAATATAATTTTAAATATTTCAAATATTCTATACTAAACGGCAGCTGTGAAAACACATGCACCAGAAATTAAAACATCAAGCTTTAAATCAGCTTTCGTTTGGCGGTTTCCCGCTCGTGGAACGCAAAGAAAACCGCCCCTGTGGATCGGAAAGGCCAACGCTGACGCTATCGGTTACCTCAGTGAAGTTCGGTCGGCCATTTTTAATGTGGTCAATTCTAATGCATCCGGTGACGGAAGGAAGAGGGGGCGGGACGCTGGAGAAATTCGACCAATAGAATCATGGAAAGGAAGCACGCTGCCTGTAACCAGACACGAACAGAAGAGCGCGCGACCGGAGGCGGAAGGCGTTAGGCAAACTAGTCCGGTCTCAGGAAGCAGTTTCTGCGGCCTAGCGGAACTATGAACTTATAGCGGAAGGGTTTCTGTCCGGAGTTTGACAACTGCTTCCGTTACACAGCGGAAGTGTGGTTCGCCAGAGGACGACTCTTGGACGAATTTGGGCTCCGCTGCATGCTCGGCCGGAATCATGTCGAGTTTGGCGGTGAGAGACCCAGCCATGGATCGATCACTGCGTTCGGTGTTCGTGGGGAACATTCCCTACGAGGCGACGGAGGAGCAGCTAAAGGACATTTTCTCGGAGGTTGGTTCAGTTGTCAGTTTCCGTCTCGTGTACGACAGAGAGACAGGAAAGCCCAAGGGGTATGGCTTCTGCGAGTACCAAGACCAGGAGACTGCGCTTAGTGCCATGCGGAACCTCAACGGGCGAGAATTTAGTGGGAGGGCGCTTCGGGTGGACAATGCTGCCAGCGAAAAGAACAAGGAGGAGTTAAAGAGCCTGGGCCCGGCAGCGCCCATCATTGACTCTCCCTACGGGGACCCCATTGATCCAGAAGATGCTCCAGAATCGATTACTAGAGCAGTCGCCAGCCTGCCCCCCGAGCAGATGTTCGAGCTGATGAAGCAGATGAAGTTGTGCGTCCAGAATAGTCATCAGGAAGCTCGAAACATGCTGCTTCAGAACCCACAGCTGGCGTACGCTCTCCTGCAGGCCCAGGTGGTGATGCGAATCATGGATCCAGAGATCGCACTGAAAATCTTGCATCGTAAGATACACGTCACACCACTGATCCCAGGCAAATCTCAGCCTGGCCCTGGCCCTGGTGGTCCAGGCCCTGGCGGTCCAGGCCCTGGCCCCGGCCCCGGCCCCGGCCCTGCCACTGCCCCTGGTCTCTGCCCGGGACCCAATGTGATGCTGAACCAACAGAATCCTCCAGCTCCTCAGCCTCAGCATTTGCCAAGAAGACCTGTGAAGGACATTCCTCCTCTGATGCAGACGTCTATACAGGGAGGAATTCCAGCTCCGGGGCCAATCCCAGCTGCGGTTTCTGGACCTGGACCTGGATCCTTAACTCCAGGAGGAGCAATGCAGCCACAAGTGGGCATGCCAGTGGTTGGTCCCGTGCCCTTAGAGCGAGGACAAATGCAGATGTCAGATCCGAGACCTCCAATACCTCGTGGACCCATGCCTTCTGCTGGCATACCTCCCCGAGGACTGCTGGGAGATGCTCCAAATGACCCACGCGGAGGGACTTTGCTGTCAGTTACTGGAGAAGTAGTAGAACCCAGAGGTTATATGGGTCCACCCCACCAGGGGCCCCCCATGCACCATGGTCATGACAGCCGTGGCCCTTCCTCGCATGATATGAGAGGAGGACCATTAGCAGCAGATCCTAGAATGCTCATTGGAGAGCCCCGAGGTCCCATGATAGATCAAAGAGGTCTACCTATGGATGGTAGAGGGGCCAGAGAGGCTCGAGGGATGGAGACTCGGCCCATGGAAACTGAGGTCTTGGAACCACGAGGAATGGAGAGAAGAATGGAGACCTGCGCGATGGAAACCAGAGGGATGGAAGCAAGAGGCATGGATGCAAGAGGACTAGAGATGAGGGGCCCTGGCCCTAGTTCCAGAGGTCCGATGACTGGTGGAATCCAGGGTCCTGGCCCTATTAGTATGGGGGCAGGTGGCCCTCAGGGACCTAGACAGGTTCCAAACATTGCAGGAGTGGGAAATCCTGCAGGTGGTTTGCAGGGAGCAGGTATACAAGGAGCAGGGATGCAGGGAGCAGGCATGCAAGGAGGAGGAATGCAGGCAGGAGGAATGCAAGGAGCAGGCATGCAAGGAGGGATGCAGGGAGCTGGCATGCAAGGAGGAGGGATGCAGGGAGCAAGTAAGCAAGGTGGAAGCCAGCCTAGCAGTTTTAGCCCTGGGCAAAGCCAGGTAACACCACAAGATCAAGAAAAAGCAGCTTTGATCATGCAGGTTCTTCAGCTGACTGCAGACCAGATTGCCATGCTGCCTCCCGAGCAAAGGCAGAGTATCTTGATCTTAAAGGAACAAATCCAGAAATCCACTGGTGCTTCTTGAAAGGTTTCTGATTAGGAAGTACTTAGTTATTCCTTCAGTGTTTATTGTGTGGACTGAAAGGGTTGCAGAATGCTATCTTCTGTTTCCCTCTCCCATATTTCTAGTCTTTGCACTTCCTGTTTTCCTTTTGATTGAAGGTAGGGGGTGGAGGGAGTGGGCCTGTTTACTTTGTCACTGTTACTCCACTAGGAACCTGGAAAGGACATCATACCAGATAAGGTGATGCAGGAAGGTATAGTAATAGTAACATGTCTGCATTCTAGGCTGCATTTTAAAAATATTGAATAAGCTGAGAACTACATAAACATTGAAAGTGGCCTGTTACAATATTGATGCACTAAGACAGTTTGAAGATGTTTGGTTGTCTATTGAACTGAATGTCAAAATGTGAAGATACACTTTGGTAAACCAAAATACTAATTCTGTTTTGAAGGCAGTAGAGTACTGTGTTAACGGTTAACGTTTTAGTTATTTTGAGTTATTTTGAAATATTAGAGGTAACAGTCTGTGGTAAAATTTGTAACAACTGAACTGTTTTTTAAAAGCTCAGTTATCGGAAAACTCAAGATGATGCTTCATTTATCTGGCTCTTCCGAAACTGTTAATATCCTTGCCTGGTCCAAGTTGTAGTGATTTTGCAGGGTAGTTGTAGTGTCAACTGAGTTAGATTTAAGTCTCCTGATGAGACTCAAGTAATCTTTAATGCATATCTCAAAAAAATTCTTAAGCACCAAGTCTGGTTGAATAAGTCTGTGGACATTATTTAAAAGAATCAGTCAGATATGGAGTTGAACTTTCTTGAGTAGTGGTTTTATTTAGTAAACCTCCCAAGTTGTTGATAAACCACTTTCCATACATAGATGCAATCCATTTGGTTGACAGGAAGTTAGAAATCTTAGGCTTGACATTTTGACTTGTCTTACAGTTTGATGACTTTTGTAAACTACGTTCTTATCGTCATCTTACTGGAACTGAGGCCCAAGTAGATGACAACTCTGCTCAATTAACTTACTATTTTAATTCTTACATAAAAGCCATTTGGTCATATACATTCCTACAAGATATATTTTAAAATAAGGAATGTGGAGTTTATATTTCCTTTAGAGCTACAATTTTATTTTTTAGCTTTGAGCGTGTGGCACCTAGACATTGTATCATAGTTAATGAAAGATGCACAAGCTCCCACATGACCAAGTGACCTTCCTCTGTAGGTGAATAAACACCCACCCTCAGAGGAACAGTAGCCTTAGGGAGAGAGCTAACACAAGGGGGTTTTCCCTTGCAAAGGGTCTTGCATTTTAAGTGTACAAAGTTTTCATCCCTAGGCTCTTTTCCTACAGTTTAGTTGTTTTGTGCTAGTGTTAAGCTTCCTGTGTTTCCTCTGCCTCCCCTGTGCTGGAGTGGATTAGTGTTTGTATCTTTGTGCTAGCTCTGGCTGATTGCAATTGCTTGTTTCTTTTGAAATTATAGTTCCTGCCCCCCTCACAAAAAAATTATAGTTCCTAGCCCCAAACTTCTCACTGATTAGTCTTTGTTATAAGAAAATCTCTGCACTGTTTAATGAAGCATAAATAAAAAGGTTGTATAATTAAGGTATTTTGTATGTTTAATTTCTTTTAATACATTGGGAAATACCTCCTTTTAAGGGATATATACATATAACGAAAAAAGTAAAATAAGGAAATTGGTGGAAATCCTTTTAATTATCCCTTTAATTGTATATGTGGTTCAACATCTGGAATACTGGGACAACTCTGCCACTCCTGTGATCAGCAGCGGCATCCGGGTGATCCTGTCCACATTAGATATAATTGGTGTCTCTCTGAATGCTGTGTTACAGGAACACCTTTCAGGTTTCTTAAGCAGCGACAGCATTTGTTTTACTGTAAAGTACTATGGTTACTCTATTCACAGCCCCCAACTTGTCTACTTACAATAGACAGCAAATAGGGGACATGAGAAATAGCTTACTTGTTCTTGTATGTGCTATAGTTAAAGAAACATGAAAAAATGTAAAACATTGAGTTTTAGTTGAAAACAAATCTTTTCATTAAGAACAAGTTTATCCCCAAGGGACTGAGATTAATCACAAAACAAATGAACTATAACACTATTTGCATTAAGATACAAATTAGAAGAAAGTGCTTGCAATCTCCAAAGAGAGGTGGAGGCAGGAGAATATGGAGTTTGTAGCCATCTTGGGCCACATTCATTTCTTTAGGATTTCTCATTCTCAGGTAGTACATGCTTTATATGAAGATTGAATTTCACTAGTACCTTCCCAATAGCCTTTCCTTCCCCATTACTGATGGCTGATAAGCAAATGGATTTCCCAGGGTTTCTAATTTTGGTTATAAGGTATACACTGATGTGGATCTGGCTGAGTAGGCTAATCTAAGTGAAATTGTATAGATGGCTGGAATTTTGCTGTGAAAACTTTCCTTTTTTTTTTTTTCTGTTTTTTTCAAGACAAGGTTTCTCTGTAGCTTTGGTGCCTATCCTGGAACTAACTTTTTTTTTGGTTTTTTTGAGACAGGGTTTCTCTGTAGCTTTGAAGCCTGTCCTGGAACTAGCTAGCTCTTGTAAACCAGGCTGGCCTCGAACTCACAAAGATCTGCCCGCCTCTGCCTCCCGAGTGCTGGGATTAAGGGTGTGCACCACCACTGCCCTTTTGTTCTTTTTTCTTTTTTCTTTTTTTTTTTTTTTGGTTTTTCGAGACAGGGTTTCTTTGGAGCTTTGGAGCTTGTCCTGGAACTAGCTCTTGTAGACCAGGCTGGCCTCGAACTCCCAGAGATCTGCCTGACTCTTGCCTCCCAAGTGCTGGTATTAAAGGCGTGTGCCACCACCTGGCTTGGAAAAGCATTTTTTAAAATGTGTATCACAGCTTGCAAAGCTTGCTTTTCCATACTGTGATGGGACATTGAGAAAGCCCTGCAGAACCTCATCTCCTATGGTGTGTCGGGTCTTGGACAATTACGTGCAGACACGTCTGAGCCTTCTCACTAAGATGTCTGCTTGGATGTCTCCGGTTGAAGTATGTTTCTCATGTGGTATTTTCAAGAATACAACCAAGGAGATTTATATTGAGGAAGTTATTAATATTTTATTAATAGAAATTATTAATATTAGTAAAGCTATATGTCAATAATTTATATATATAGTATTAATGTATAGTGTGCTTATATAGTTTAGATCTAATAATAAGACCTTTTAGTATTTTTATCTGTGTTTATGTATTCAAACAAAAGTTTTCTTGTTTGAAATTCTTTTTGAGACAAGATCACACTATCAAAAAGTAAAAGAAACACACCAGGTATTTAATAAATACTATAATAAGAATACTCAGCTACCAGATACATAGGAAAATATTACTTTATAACTGACTTGCTTTAAAGTAAACACTCAGGTTGAATAAAATACACAAAATCTTTGACTAAATAATTTTGTGTGATTCAGTATGCATAGTATTTATAGACATTTAGAATGAACAGATTGTCAAAAAAGTTGATTTTTTTTTAATCTGCTAAATGATCTCAGCCTTGGAAGTAGAATGGATAATCTTATGGGCAAAGAGAAATGAAAACAGCTTCCTCCAAACCATTGTGTCTCTCTTACTTAATTACTTGTTTTAAATCAGAATTCTGTCATTCCATGAAAAATATTCTGCAGTAATTCTGCAAAAATGTATGAACCATTTCTGCACCCACCTCATCTTAACTGCCAACTGCCTGCAGTTAACATGAAGTGACTTGTACTGATTTTCAGAATCCACTTACATGTTTCTTGTGGACTTTAATGAAAAGGTTCCAAATTAATCTTCCTCAGAAAAAAATTAATTTGCAGTAACTCAGTTTTCAATTCCCTTTGTCGTAAGCATTAGCTATAATAGCATTTGAAATGTGTATCAATTTAAAAAATAGCACAGTTGAGTTAATGTAATGGGACTTTATTGGCTTTGCATAAAGCATTAACATTCATAAAAAATACTTGATATCCTAAGAATCACACTTCCTCACGTGTTGGATCACTACACTAGTATACAGCATGACCAAAAATATTGGCAGAATGAAACAGAATAAATTGCCTATTAGAATTTACTCTTTCCTTTGAGGCTCTTCCTAAAATGACTTCATCTTTAGGTAGTGGTGAGGAAAAGTTGTCTGCCTCATCTCTTCAGCAACAGAGGAAATATGCGCTGGAGCTTCTAGGATTGTCACTGTTTCCTGCCAACATTTTGTCATTAAATACCTTCAGGCAAGAACTATTGACTTGGTGGCCGGCCAGCCAATGGATTCTGCCTGCACGCAGGTTTTTTTGACTAGCTCAGTTTTCTCAAAACTTATTTTTAATGTATACGTTTTTCCAGTTCTGCCACCGACTCCACCTCTTCTTTGATTTGTGCAGTTAGAAGACTACCAGTCAATCCCTATAATACTTTCGACTTAACTGTTTTGTGTAAACACATGGCTTTCATGTCCAGTGGAATTACCAGTGTCTAATTTGACCAGTATGAAGTAAGAAAATATGTTTGGCAAGTGGTTTCTTAAGGGTACTCAACATAAAAACCAACAAAATAGCTCAGCAAACCAAAACAATGAAAGACCAGGAACTGTTAATATAGTTTTCTATGTTGGCCAAAGAGATTCCCACAATGCCTGGCCAATTATACATATTGTTCTCATAAACTTTTTGCACTTTTAGTAAATATTTACCCCAAATACCTACATCTTTAAAAAAAATTTGTTTATTTGTGTGTGTTTCCTACACTTCACTGAAGTCCTAGACAAAATATATTTAAATGGTCTTTCCCCTTTTCCATTTCCTTGTTATTTTTATTTCATGTCTTTGTTTGCTTTTTGTCACAATATGTGTGTATGTGAACATATAGAAGTCATAGGACAACCTGTGGGAGTTCTTTCTCTTCTACCATGTGGAACCCAGAGGTTGAATTTAGGCAGGTAGTATTGGTGGCAAGTAATTTATCCAGCGAGCCACCTTGTTGCCCACCCTTCTTTTTGATTTGTTGAGTAGTTACCTTCTCTGAACACCACTTAAATATTTAATAGGATTGAACTGTGTTCTTCCAGTCTTTTTCAGAGCATATTGATTTATGCACATGAAATTTGATGACTGCCATTAATGAACTACTAATTATTATTCTTGTGTTATAGTTATGGCAACTGTGTTTGGCCCCAAACTTCTATTAATTTTATTTATTACTATAATATACAGATGTGAAACCAGACTAGTTGTGCATGCTAATTTAATCCCAGCATTCAGGAGACTTAAGCAGGCAGATCTCTGAGTTCAAGGTTAGCCTGATCTACAGAGCAAGTTCCAGGATATTCAGGGCTGTACAGAGAAACCCTGTCTAGAGAAAAACGTGTCTGTATGTGTATAATCATAAACAGATTTAGGGAAACAGAAAGGTCAGCATTTAGGTAAGCAGTGTGTATGTAAAGTACGTTGCAAAAATATGTGACTATTTAAAACTATGTTGAATGATTTGAGATTATATGTGTATGTGTATATCACATCAATTGTGTTTTATTGTAAGTTAACACCCTGCTTGTGCTATTTATTTTTCTAATATTGATAAGATATAGGTATAAACTGACATAAGTATAAAAGGTTATTTCTATGAAAACTATTGAATACATAAGAAAGATTTTATAAAATTACATTAAAAATAAATGCTAAATTCTGCAGGGGAAAGATTACTTTTTAAATATTTTAGCAGAGCATGCTAGCACACACCTTTAATCCTAGCACTCAAGAGGCAGTGGCAGGCAGATGGATCAGTGAACCGAGCCGTCCTGGTCTACACAGTATGGCCCTGTCTCAAAACCAAAAATTGCTTTAAACATATTTGGATAAGTATTCAAATCTTTTAATCCATTCATTCCTCATTTCAGCTGAAAGGAACTTTGAAGGTTTGGCAAATCGTGTCCTGTCAGTTTTCTCAGGAATTTTTCAGATAATGAAAGGGAAAACATCCTCAGGAAATCTTAGGCTTGGTGCTGCTAATCATCAGCCCTCCATCTCCACGGGGATCACTCAACAAAGACAGCAGCTTGTCACCTTTCTGGTCCTCCTCCCTCCGGCTCTCCCTGGGGTTAACTGCTCAAGCAAACTGGATATTCTTTAATCTCTCCCTAATTAAAGCGGTCCTTGAACCAGCAGTGTGGGTATCACCTGGGAGCCTGTTAGAAATGAAGACTCTTGTGTCACACCCCAAACCTGCTGAGTCAGAATTTACATTTTAATAAAATCTCCAGGAACCCATAGCCAAAAGTTTCCTTGTCAAAACACTGCCTAAAACATAATTATAAAATAATAAAATTGGAAACAGTACTTTAAAGACTACTATTTTGAGGATGTTTTCATTTACCCGGTAACACAGAAGACCAAAACTGGGGGGGAAAACCCCACCCAATCCAAGGACTTTATAGGAGGGGAGCACTTTAACTGGAGGCTATACTGAGCAATGGAGCACATGAAGAGAAGTCCTATTTGTTTAAGGATAATCGTGTGAACACCAACCCTGCTTGAAGTTGTATTGGGAAGATACTTGAGTGTATTTAGCCTATGTAGGTGAACCCTTCATTTTTCTCCTGAGCAAAGGAGAAGTTAGGTAAAATCTGACAGAAGTAATACATTTACATTTTATTACATATTATCACTTAAAACATTGCAAATGAAAAATTGTTATAGACGTGTCCCTTCTTGGGATGGATGACACCTTTCATATAAAACATTATGTCATAATCTCTTAATTTTTCTCCACTCCAGCAAGTCTTACTGGTAATATAAACTACCCACGAGAAAGCTGACTTTACCTTACCTATGACATGACACTTTCTTTGGTAAATATCACTTCCTGGGAGCCAGAAACATTTCCTAGGAATTTCTCACATATCATATCCTCTAGGCAGTGGAAGGACTCTTAAAGGAATAAGGTCGTTTTGCTCATGATTCAGTGAGAATTAACCACTGACAGAATTCTGCTGCAAAACCTATCGCCAACTGCAGTAAGTGTTCTGATGTCATAAAGGGAGAAGACCAATAAAAATAGAACCGCCAAAGGATCTGCTGAGTATCCAAAATCGTCTCAAAACTCTATACTGCAATTTGTGCCTTTCAGGGTAGTCTTTGACTCTCACATAATTAAGGGTGTAAATGAACCAAATCAACATTTGAAAATTAAGCAAATTAAGGTTTTGGTTTTCCTCAAAAGTTTACATTGAGTTTAAGTGGTTGATCCTTGTTTTTGTTTTTCAAGACAGGGTTTACTCTGTGGCTTTGGAGCCTGTCCTGGAACTAGCTCTTGTAGACCAGGCTGGCCTTGAACTCACAGAGATCCACCTGCCTCTGCCTCCCGAGTGCTGGGATTAAAGGCGTTCGCCACCACTGCCCAGCTAAGTGCTTGGCTCTTACACATCATTAGACAATGAACTGGAAAGAACAAGGGCGAGAATAGACATCCTGTGAATGGAGTTGCAGGCCGTTTACATCAGATCTAAGAAACAGGAACTTTCTCTTAATTTCAAGCACTTAACACAGGACAGACAAGGACTTACTTTTTAGCAAGAATTCAACACAGGACAAACTGAAACTTCTTATGATGGGGGAAGAGCCACTAGCCAATCACATCAAGTTGGGCTGTGGCTACTGGGACCCCAGGTAGAAAATCGGGAGAACACAGGTACGCGCTCTCTCCATGCGGTGTCCGCCAGAAGGATTGGATCACGACTTGGGTAGAGTGAGTCCCCCTTTTTTCTTTCATTAAAAATACCTGTTTCTATTGAGCTGGCTTGGTTATTGATTTGTGCCGACTTGATAATTCATCATTCTTAAATTACAAATAGAAATCATGCCTTTTGGTGGTGGCACATGCTTTTAATCCCAGCTCTTGGGAGGCAGAGGCTGGTCGATCTTGTGAGTTTGAGGCCAGCCTGAGGGGGTCTCACATAGAAACCCAAAACAAACAACCCAAAAAGGAAAGAAAAGAAAATAAGAATAAATTTATCATTTTGAGAAGAAATGCACATATATATGTTCATGTTTTTCTCCCAAGAACTAAGCACTGAAACTGCTAAAACTGGGTTTAGTTGATCAAGAACAACAAACAAAATTTAGAATGGGAACATATTTATATGGCTAGCTAACAGGATACTTAAAAGGAGTTTATAAAGCAGGGTGTTTGCCTGGGAGCTTCATCCCAGTTCCTGGCAAAAGACCCCTCCCCAGGGAGGAGCAAGAAAGCCCACCAAACGGTAACTCCTCCCCAGGAAAGGTCAAGACCACTCCCACAGGCTACTTAAACTGCGCCCCCAGAGAATGAACATGCGGTCTTCGGGTTTTGCTTGGTCTTCCCTTTCCTTTCTCTCTCTCCATGCTTTCCCGGGGACACCGGGGAGCATTGCATTAAACGTGGGCATCTTTTATTCCGTCTAATGTGGTTTGATTGGAATTAGTTGCGTTGGCAGAGAGGCTTAAGAAATATTCCTAACACAGGGTATTTTTCTTAAGTAGGTCTAGTCAGTACCCAATCTGAAAGATCCATGATCTGTGCAAACTCCATGTCATAAAACTTGGCAGTGGAAGCCGGGTGGTGATGGCGCATGCCTTTAATCCCAGCACTCGGGAGGCAGAGACAGGAGGATCTCTGTGAGTTTGAGGCCAGCCTGGTCTACAAGAGCTAGTTCCAGGACAGGCTCCAAAAGCTACAGAGAAATCCTGTCTGGAAAAAAAGTAAAATAAAATAAAAATAAAACAAAAAAAAACTTGGCAGTGGAAAGTACACAATGTGATTCGACTGTATTCCTAGAAGCAAGAAGCTAGCAGTACAACTAACTTTAGAGTACATTCGTCCCTTTAAGAAAAACCCTATGTTGACCAGCACCCACTCCCAACCCTCATTCTCACACAGTCAACCCTAGGAAACTACAGATACACTCTATACACATGCTGGACATTTTGTACAAATCAACTTATACATGATATGACCCTTATGACAATTCCACTTAGTATAATCTTTTTAATATTTATATGTGCTGTATTGTAGTGATAATATTAGTAACCCATTAGGAAGCTCATTCCTCCCTCTCCTGCCCAGACCACCGAAGAAGCAGGATGTGACCTGCCCCGCAGAGAAAGGTACTGAGCCATGTCGCTAACATAGATAAGAATAATGGGTTAATATAGGCTACAAGAGCTAATAAGAAGCCTGAGCTAATGGGCCAATCAGTTTATCATTAATATAGACTCTCTGTGTAATTTCTTTGGGACTTGCTGGCTGTGGAAACTGGGCGGGATAGAAACCCCAACTAGCAGGCCCCTCATGCTACAGACCAGCACCTACTCCCAACCCTCATTCTCACACAGTTAACCCTAGGAAACTACAGATACATTCTATATACATGCTGGACATTTTGTACAAATCAACTTATACATGATATGATCCTTATGACAATTCCACTTAGTATAATCTTTTTAATATTTATATGTGCTATATTGTAGCGATAATATTAGTAATCCATTGTATAAATATAGCACCAGTTTTCTCTCTTTGTCAATCACAAACAGTGCAGTTCTGAGTATTTGTTAGCTCATTTCTGTATGCATGTGTTTTTCCCCCCCTTCTCTTGGGTATAAACCAGGAATGGAACTACTACATCATGTAAGAACTCCTTAGAAGAACTGGTAGACTGTTATTCATATATTCCTTTTTTTTTTTTGGTGGGGGAGTGGTGGCTGGATGAGATGATCTCTCTAGGTAGCCCTGGCTGTCCTGGAACTCAATGCGCCCATCAGGCTGGCCTTGAACTCAGAGAGATCTGGCTGCTTCAACCTGAGTGCTGGGATTAAATTTCTATTTTTATCCACTGTGATTCACTTACTACAAATAAAGCAACACTTTTCTTTTTTTTCTAAAGATTTATTTATTATATATACAGTGTTTTGCCTGTATGCCAGAAGAGGGCATTGGATCTCATCATAGATGGTTGTGAGCCCCTATGTGGTTAGTGGGAATTGAACTCAGGACCTCTGGAAGAGCAGCTGGTGCTCTTAACCTCTTAGTCATCTCTCCAGCTCAACATTTTTCTCAACATTTTCCTTAATTTCAGCATTCCTATTGTAGGTAAACAGATAATCTCATGACGTGATCTTTAAAATATGAGAAATTATTTCTTTCATGATTTACGAATTGACCTGAGGTCTGGAGAGATGGCTCAGAAATTAAGAGCACTGGCTGCTCTTCCAGAGGTCCTGAGTTCATATCCCAGCAACTACATAGTGGCTCACAACCATCTGTAATGAGATCTGGTACCCTCTTCTGCTAGTAGGTATACTTGCAGACAGAATACTGTATACATAATAAATGAATAAATCTTTGAGAAAAAAAATTGACCTGGGAAGTTGTGGTGTGGAAAGTCCTTCTGTCTATGTTTTGCTTTTATTAGTTAATGAATAAAGCTGTTTCAGCCAGTGGCTTAGTAGAATAGGGCATGGTGGGAGTTCCAAGCAGATAGTGGAGGAAAGAGTAGGCGGAGTCATGAGAAGCCATGTACCTTGCCAGTGGTACCACAGCTATGTGGCAATACACAGATTAATAGAAATGGGTTAATTTAAGATATGAGAGCTAGCCAGAAATATGCTTAAGCTATTGGCCAAACAGTATTGCAAATAATATAGTTTCTGTGTGATTATTTTGGGGGTCTGAGCAGCCAGGAATGAACAAACAGCTTTCCCCAGCAAAGTTGGAATCAAGTGCTAGAAGGAAGGATTTTCAATAATTTCCTGGGACGCTTTTAGAAAAGTAGGCACTGTTTTCACCGCTTAGAGCCGCACAGGCATTGGTTGTCTCTGAAGGGAGCTGGAAGTGCTTTCTTGGGAAGACAAACAGTATTACAAAGTGAGCTTAGTCTTCATCTGCATTCAGATTCTACCTCTAGCACATAGCGTTTCTGGGACTCATTTCAATGTCTTAAGATTCTGCACACTAGGATAATTCCCACCTACTGTAGTTATGATGACTGTCTGATAATGCACTGTCCACCATGCCTGTATATAATATGCTTCCCGTGTGTGGTATGTGATAGCTTTTGCTCTTATTATACGTGCATGCGCGCGCGCACGCGCGCACACACACACACACACACATACACACACACACACACACACACACACACACACACACACACATACTGTGGATTTGGAAGGCATAAAAGCAGCATGAAATTTAAGCCAGATCTTTTTGCTTCTCTAGATTTTGAAAGACAAAGATCCATAGACATGAAAAAATCATCACAACTTATTTCCACCGCAGGAGTGAACAACAACAACAAACAACAAAACAGAAACACTCTAGGGACCCCCCCCACCTCAAAAGAGGAAAAAAGGGAACTCCTAAAAGGAAGGGCAGCAGGGTGTTGTAAACTGAGGTGGTTGTCTGGTGTTGGGCTGAGGCATAGGAGCAAAGCTAGCGACTCTCTGTACCCCTTTACTTCTGTAGTAAAGCTGTATTCTTTAATTTAAAACAAGAAGAAAAGTAACACAGTGTTAACAAGGGTGACAGCAATCTGATGTGGAAAACCCTTCTGGCAGCTGACTCTGACCTAACACGCTCCAAGCTTCTGCAATCTTGTTTTGGACAAACCAGTAGAAATAACACGGGATTTTATCTAGCTTGAGCTCTCATGGCTTATTTATTTCTCCTTCCTATAGCTTCATTCACACACTAGAAGGCAGATTTTCTAAAATATGTTTCCTTTGTCCAAGACAAACTTTAATAACCTTATAACAAGGCTTTGGGAAGTGTTTGTCCTTATTATAATGTTGTTTATAGGGTGCATCTGTCTCGAATGCTTTAGTTGAGAGCAGTGTAACAATGTCTCACCCCTTCCTGCTTTCACTGTAGAATGACATACATGGTAAGTCTTTAGAATAAATGGATCACAACATTATGGTTCCATTAATCTTTGTTTAGTGGTTTGTAGTTCACACATAACTATGTTTCCAAATGGGACTTAAGGAAATAGTCCTATAAATTTACATGCATTGGAAAAAAGATTTTACAAAATATTTACAGGCTTAAGTGAAGACTTTGAAAGCAACATAAATCCTATATTTATGGTTTTTTTTGTAAACTGCAGCTCAAAGCTACAACAATCCTGAACTACATCAAAACCCAGATATTATGTATTTAGTGGAATTTCAGCTTTATTTAGTATTTTTTAATGAGCATAACCCTTTTGAAAATAATTTATTTAACTTTATGTGCATTGGTGTGAAGGTGTCAGATCCCCTTGAACTGGAGTTACAGACAGCTGTGAACTGCCATGTGGGTGCTGGGAATTGAACCCTGGTCTTCTGGAAGAGCAGCCAGTGCTCTTAACCACTGACCCATCTCTCCAGCCCCCAAGCATAACCTTCTTTAACAACAACAGCATTAATTTATATGTCATTTTCACCTTCATAAGGAGACTTGTGTAAAAACGCTCACTGTTCGGGAAATATTCACTTTCAACAACTGCATTTCTCCATAAACTTTTACTTATAGAGAAAGCAAAGAAGACACATTTCCAGTTATAGATATGCCACTATATAATTAAATTAAATATAATAATATATTTCTGTGCTTCTGCTGTGTCAGCACTAACTATATGTATTTATTGATAGCTCAACTTGTTCCTAGATAGCCCAATCTGTCAGAAATTAATTAACAAATTAGTTGCCCCACACAACTAGTATCTATCTTAGTACATAGTACAGACAAGGAAGACAGAAGTTACTTTCTGTCTAGAAATCATTTAGGTAGTGGTTTAAAAATCACAGATGGGGGTGTCTAGGGAGATGGCTCAGTGATTGAAGAACACATATTACTCTTGCAGAGACTCCAGTTCATAGCACTCACATCAGGTATCTTACAACTACCTGTAACTCCAGCTCTTTATGACCTGACACCCCCATCTGGACTCTGAAGATGTCTGTCTTCATGAGCACATACCTCCACACAGATACACATGTATACACGCAATAAAAAAAATAAAGAGAAATCATGTTTTAAAGTCTTAGATTGGCCACCAAACTAAAAACAACTCCATCACTAATTGCACTGCCAACAATACTAATACTGGTGGTCAGTTACTACTGTTAAGTTTAAATCCTGGTTAATGGGAATCTGCCACTGCTGATGTAATACGTCAATCAAACTGAATTAATAAATCCAGGTTTATTCTGAGCACAGCATTCTTGGTTGGGTCCCAGGGGAAGTTGAAGAGATCATGAGGGGAAACCAGGAGGTAGGAGTTTTTATGCACTCAGTGGGTGAAGCGTTTGATGGCAGGCTTTCCCAGGGGTGGAGGCTTGTGGTGGAGTGCACACAAGAACATTTCAACTCTTTGGATATATGGATGCCAGGGGTTGGGGTGAAGCCTTCTTCCAAACATCTACTCAATGTGTACTTGATAAATAATAAAGCACCTCATTTCCAAGAGATACTTAAATAATATGTAGTACACAGAGAGCAAAAAGTAAAGATACAATTAGCTCATTTTATTCATTTTTTATCTAGCAGTTACCTGAAGACCAACCACCACGTGATATCCCGTGTACTTAGAAAACCTCAAATGGATCCCGCTCTAATCAGCTCTAGACTCTACATTTATCCAATGATTGCTTTATCCTGTGTACTATGAGCACATACACAATGACATGGAAACAGGAAGAGAATATTAGTGGAGAGAAAGGAGAGTCGTAAGACTGGGAAACAGAGGCATAGAAAGGAGGCAGGGTGGAGCTGTGAATATGAGCAGAGCCGAATCACATGCACATACGATACTGTCATGATGTTTATAGGCAGCACACAAGAACTTAATTTAAAACCTATAATGTTTAAAAAGTCATGAAGTCTACTTGCAAATCAAGCTCCCTTGATAGAGATTATCAACTTGAAAATGCATGTAAAATGTTAGTTTTACAAGTTCAGAGGAGGGCCGGGCGGTGGTAGCACATGCCTTTAATCCCAGCACTCGGGAGGCAGAGGCAGACAGATCTCTGTGAGTTTGAGGCCAGCCTGATCCACAAGAGCTAGTTCCAGGACAGGCTCTAAAACTACAGCAAAACCCTGTCTCAAAAAACAAAACAAAAAAACCAAACCAAAACAAAAATGCCAACAACAACAAAAAAATAAAAATAAAAAAACAAAAAGAAGTTCAGAGAAAAGTGAGGCAGGAAGAAGATCTTAATACCAATATTCTGTCTTCACCCTTGTATTTCTAAGCAAGAACAACATACCTGGTTTATGCCATGTGCTTAATAAATACTTCTTAATATTTTCAAATGTTTTTTTATAAATGAATGCATACCAAAAATAAGACAGAAAGGCTGGGTGGTGTTGGTGCATGCCTTTAATCCCAGCACTTGGGAGGCAGAGGCAGGCAGATCTCTGTGAGTTCAAAGCCAGCCTGGTCTACAGAGCTAGTTCCAGGACAGCTAGGGCTGTTACACAGAGAAAACCTGTCTTGAAAAACAAAAACCAAAAAAAAAAAAAAAGTAAATAAATGAAATTAAAGTAAGACAGAAGAATTAAGAGCCAGTTTCAAGAATTTATCAAGATAGTGTCCTAAGACCTCTTAGGGTTGGTTTATCTTTAGTGGTCAACTTGATATACCTGGGAAATAGAAACTTCAGTTGAAGAATTGCCTCCATCCGATAGCCCTGTGGCTATATCTGTGAGACATTTTTGATAGCTGGTTAATATAGAATGGCCCAGGCCACTGTAGGCACTACTAGCCCTAGGCAGGTGGACCTGTGCTGAACAAGCCTGGGAACAAGCCTGTCCATCCTGTCCCTGTGTGACTCTCCACTTTGAGAGCCTGCTATGAGCTCTCCGCTTGCTTCCCTCGGTGATGGGGTGATGGAGTGTAACCTGTAAGAGAAAATCAGCTTCTCCCCAGGCTGCTTTTGGCCATGGTGTTTATCATGGCAATAGGAAGCAAAGCAGGACACCCTGGTACATTATATCCCAAGATGATGACGGCTGCTCATCCTAAGACCCTTGGCTAGATGGTGTGAAAGTTCCAACGCCTGGATGCTTCAGCCCCGCCAGACACTTGTTTCTGCCCTTTCTGGGGCTCCAGAGTCACGCACCTGAAGTTTGAATCCGCTGCCTTGAAATAAGATATTTATCTGTGGCAAGCCTTCTTTTCTGGGGAATGTCAAACTAACAGAATGAAACCTTTGGATCTCCTCTCCTCCTCCACCTCCTTCTTTCCTTCTTCTTCATTTCTTGTTTGTTTGTTTTTCTCAGTAGCTCCGGCTGGCCTAGAACTCAGACATTGCCTTCCTATGCCTTGCTGGGATTAAAGGCATGAATCACCACACCAAATGGATCTCCTTTCTTAAAGAACATTAACCTTCATCCTTTATCACCTGGAGCAGAAACAAGTCACATACCACTCTAATAGAGAATTCGCTGCGATTTCCTAAAAACCAAGAATTCCTGGACTTCATCCTAAGAGATGCCAATTCAATATAAGGAGGCTACATTGGTTTGTTTATTGATTTGAAACTCTAACTCCATCCATGCTTGAACATTAGAGATATGAATGTCCCAAGTATATTCTGTCTGCTCAGATAGATGGTAAGAATTACATTCAGTCTGCCTCTTTGGACTGGAAGCAACCCCAAATACTGCCCTGCAGTGGCTTCCCTGGCTAGCTGTTTGGGGGAACTCCCAAAGAACACCTGGTGAGGCTCCTTGTGTGCTTGCTGCCCTTGGGATTTGCTAATGGCTGACTTCCAGGGCAGGATTGAGATCCTGCTGAAAAGGTTAGACTTCTTCCTCTCAGAATCAACTTCATTTTCTAAGGCTGACAAACTGTATGCTCACAGTGAGAACAAAAGACCTCTTCCTCATCTTTAATTTAACTGCGCTTTTTTTTTCTTCCTCCTCCTTCCCCCTCCTCCCACTCCCAACTCCTTTTTTTCCTCCTTCACAAGGAAGAGCTTAATATTCCTCTCAATTCTATTCTGCAAATATTAAGGTCATTTTTTTTCCAGGCTGACCCACAAAGTGAGTGTCTGTCTGAACACAAATGGGGAATGAAACCCAATTCTCCCCCAGTAACTGGCATTATCTTTGGATATATTTACACACACATTAATCTGATTATAAATGGCATGGACTACTGGAAAAAGAGAATTAAAATTACAGCCATATGAGACTTTTCTTGTTGCTTGCTTATAATCACTGATTTTGTATTTAAGGTGCAGAATTCTTTTTCTTTCTTTCTTTCTTTCTTTCTTTCTTTCTTTCTTTCTTTCTTTCTTTCTTTCTTTCTTTTTTTATTTTTGAGACAGGGTTTCTCTGTAGCTTTGGAGCCTGTCCTGGAACTAGCTCTTATAGAACAGTCTGGCCTCGAACTCACAAAGATCAGCCTGAATCTGCCTGCCGAGTGCTGGGATTAAAGGCATGTGCCACCACCACCCTGAAAGGTGCAGAATTCTTACAGGTGTGAGTGTGTGTGTGTGTGTGTGTGTGTGTGTGTGTGTGTGTGTGTGTGTGAGAGAGAGAGAGAGAGAGAGAGAGAGAGAAGGAGAGAGGGGGAGGTTGCAATCTGAACCAAACAATCCTAAAAAGGCAACTACATCTTTTTAGAAAACAAACATAGAAACACCAGACCTTATATATTTTATATTTGTATTATTTTGCATACATATCAAGTTACCTTAATTTTCAATGAAAATAGATGAATTTAAGAGGTATGGCCTATAAGAATGATAGTAACTGTGGATGGAATAAAGGAAATACACATAAGTGTTCATAACAATGTAGCACCCCGGTGTCCGTGTAGAGTCCGGATCCAGTGTGGTATATCCATGCGGGCAATACTGGGCACCAAGACAAATGAAGAAAGGTGACTATGTTCAGCAGCATGGCTGTGGCATAGACTTGATGAACTAAAGAACACAGGCGCAGAGAGCTCATACTGTATGATTCCATTCCAAAAGCAGAACAAAGTGATCTAGAACAGAAGCAGTTGGAGCTTTGGGTGTTTGTAAGGAAAGAGGAAGGGGGAACCACCCAAAGATTTGGAAGGGCCCTGGAAACAGGTAGAGCTTCCCCAAGTGCGTTTGCTTGTGATGGTTAACTGAAGAGAGCGCTTGTGATAGTTAACTGAAGAGAGCGCTTGTGATAGTTAACTGAAGAGAGCGCTTGTGATGGTTAACTGAAGAGAGCGCTTGTGATGGTTAACTGAAGAGAGCGCTTGTGATAGTTAACTGAAGAGAGCGCTTGTGATGGTTAACTGAAGAGAGCGCTTGTGATGGTTAACTGAAGAGAGCGCTTGTGATGGTTAACTGAAGAGAGCACTTGTGATGGTTAACTGAAGAGAGCGCTTGTGATAGTTAACTGAAGAGAGTGCTTGTGATGGTTAACTGAAGAGAGCGCTTGTGATGGTTAACTGAAGAGAGTGCTTGTGATGGTTAACTGAAGAGAGTGCTTGTGGTTGGGATACACTCCAGGATGGTTACACTTTCATAGAAAAGTTGAAGAATTGCTTTGAAGTTCACTTATTTAAGAACGATCATTTAATTACATTAGGTGGGAACTGGTGCCATGACATAACAACAGAGAACAGGCAACTTAGATCAACGAGACACCAACTATCACTTGATACTGAGTTGCCACGTAGATCTTAGTCAATGGTTTCTGGTGACTACAAAGCACAACGGGCTTTAGTGGGGAAAAAGAGTGTGTCACAGCACTCAAACATCAACACGCAGACAATGATGCTGTGGAGGGACATAAAAGCCAACCATTTAGAGCATTCTTTACTCAAGTAAACACCGGGCTTGAGGTGATGGGTAGAAAGGCTTTGTTCACCTTTTACATCACGAGTTCTTGTTTTCTCTGCAACTGGATAAGATATGATTACTAACGGCTTTGAAATGCTCATATATTTTAGGAAAACGGATGTTTTAGGCGTTTGTTGATTTGCTTTTTAAAATGCTGTTTGGTCTGTCCGTATTTTCCAAGAGAACTTTCCATGACTGGAGATGATGATGACCTTGAGTCCGTATCACAGAAACGTATCTAGGCTGGCAGAAGAATGCATCTTTACTTTAACGCCAGTTAACTCAAATATGAATTCAAACAGTGAAATGAGCCTCGCTGCAATTCTGTTGGGCAATGCAAGTCTTTGGTGGGTTTTTGTTTATTTGATTTTGAGGGTTTTTCTTTATTTTTTTCTTTTCTTTCTTTTTTTTTTTGAGACAGGGTTTCTCTGTGTAACATTCCTAGTTGCCCTGGAACTAGCTCTTGTAGACCAGGATGGCCTCGAGCTCACAGAGATCCGCCTGCCTCTGCCTCCTGAATGTTGGGATTAAAGGCGTGCGCCAGCACTGCCTGGCTGATTTTGGGGGTTTTGTGGTATTTTTTTTTTGTTCGAGTCTCATGTAGTACAGGTTAGTTTCAAATTCACCACGTAATTGAAACTGGCCTTGAACTCCTAAACCTCCTACCTCTACCCACCCAGGGCCAGGTTACAGGCCTGCACCGTTGTGTCTGGCTGCTTGGTAGGTGCAAGCCTTGGTGACCATCTGGTCCCATATTGCCTCATATGATCCCCGAAATGATGATGGATTGCTGAAATGACTAGAAGTGACAAGAGCTGAGCGGGGAGGTTTCAGATATGAAGATGGCAAATGTTCATTGGCTTGTGGTTTCCAAAAGAAAATGACATACTTTGGAAAGCCTGATAAAAAGTTTCAGATTCTTACAGTCATCAGGAATATTAAATAGGTTCTGATGAAAAAAAGACTTCCAAAAAATTTATATTCATCCAAATCAATACACTTTAAATGATTGTAACACAAGAAACAGAACACGAGGGACCGTAGTGGTAGAGCACTGGGCAGAAAACACTTGACTGGATAATATGTGAGTAACTATCATCTTTTGATCTTAGCTTAGTCCAAGCTTCCAAGTCCGTTGTTGCTCCTCTCTGTTTCCAGGCTCCAGGATCCAGGACTTGAAACAGCTAAAGCACTATCTCAGATATACTAGAATAGAATTTTCCTTAATTATTTTAGACTTAATCATGTCTAATTTTTTTTCCTTTGTTAGATTACGTCTTGGTCTGAGAAAAACTGCTGCTTTCTAATGTTTTAGTTCTTCTTTACAGAATCAGTCTTTCCCCACAAGGTCAGCAGGATGTGACATCATAGTAACTCAGATCCACCCACTCCTGTTGTGCCAGTGAAAGTGTCCCAAGGTACCAACTTAGATGCGTACTCTGGTCATTTCCCAAATACTTTAGAACACAGTAGCTTTAGCAGAACACGGACTCTTTAAAGCTCTTTTATTTTTTCTGGGGCAACATAATGATTCACACACTCTCTAGCCGCGAGATTGGAAGAGTTGCTCTCAACTCTTTCAAGATTTCTCACGTAAATCATTCTGCCTTCTACTCACGAAGCAGAAATGTACTGGAATTTCTGTTTTCAGTCCTTTCAGAAGCTGGTACTTTAGACACACTTGCACAATAGTGCACACACACACACACACACACACACACACACACACACACACAAATTGGACTAAACTGAAAGCCAGACATACTCGCTTGAAATCCAACCATTTTCATCTCTGAACTCCTCTCCTAATCCTCCTCCTTCTTCCACAATAACCTTTATGAAATTAAGGTATGTCTTAGAATCTATATGGAAAAGAACCTTACTAGACTCCAGGTAGGGAAGCCCGTTTTGATAACATTATTATTGGCTGACTAGATAAATCATATTTTATCAATGTTAGACTATATCAGGTTCTTCCAAACTCTCACCTCAATTTAATTACTGTCATTGGAAGTTAAATTTCAACTTATATTTGGATTCTTAATCTTTTCAAATGTCCTTAGGAGGATTACACTGCTGAGCAGTTTTGAAATGTAAAGTTATTCCTTATTCAAAAGTCTGTTTATTCTTCAGCAGATAATGTAATTAAAGTCTGTTTATTCTTCAGCAGATAATGTAATTAGGGGTGGAAGCTGCCAAATTTCTCCTAACTCAAGGAAACACTGCACTACAGTTAGGTTGTCTCTAAACTCAACGTCACTGGTGTTCTTAGGAAAGAAAAGGAGCAGAGAGACAGAAACACATGGAGGCCAAGATAGAAGTGATTCATCTACAAGCCAGAGATGGCTGAGGACTCTGGACAGCGACCTAAAGCTAGGAGACAGGCGTGGGACACATGGTCCTCTAGAGGCGTCACAGAGGACATGGCCCTGGCAACATCTTGATCTTCAGCCTCCAGAGCATTGAGAGAATACCTTTCTCTGTTTGAAGCCACCCCTTCTGTTTCTATTCATCATAGCAGTTCCATGAAACATATGATCGATGTCATGGACTTTTCAATTCAGTCTCATCTAACAATAACCATGGATGCTCTAGGCCACTGCCATCCTTCAGCTGTAAAAACGGCTCTTGACTTAGCACCGCTTACAAGGCGGGGCTAGGAATCAGCACAAAACACATTTTTTTTTAGATGATGCTATTTTTTAAAAATATTTATTTATTTATTATGTATGCAGTATTCTGCCAGCATGTATCCCTGCAGACCAGAAGAAGGCACCAGATCTCATTACAGATGGTTGTAAGCCACCATGTGGTTGCTGGGAATTGAACTCAGGACGTCTGGAAGAGCAGCCAGTGTTCTTAACCTCTGAGCCATCTCTCCAGCCCCACTAATTGAAGTTCTAAAAACAGACTATCCTATAGGAAGGATGCCAATAACCGTAAAATACCTTTGACTATGAAATACAATGCAAACAAAATAGAAAGTGAAAAACGCGTGGAATCAAGGTGTCTAGAACAACAAAATAACATGGTCTGGTTAGTACATATAAAATAAAGTACAGGACTATAACATAATTAGTAAGGGGATTGGAAGAGGTAATCAGAATTTATTGTTGATTATCACTCAGGATGAAGGGACTCATACTGATTCAGTGGAAGGTTTGTTGATTTTTTTTAAATGCATGTTTCATTTTCTTTAATGTTTGCTGTTAAAAGAACAGGAATTGACTTTTAAAGGGTCTAAGCAATAGAGAAAATTAATGGAAAATGAACAGTGAAAATCAATATAAAAGGAACATGAGTAGAAAAACTATAGGGTTAACAGAAGGCTGAACATAATATTGGCTCCCTGATGTCAGATTCCCAGGGTCCATAGCCGTGAGAAAGGTGAGGCTGCTCTTTGAACAATAGTTCTCAACCTGTGGGTCTTGACCCCTTCACAGGGGTTCCCTAAGACCATCGGAAAACACAGATATTTACTTCATGATTTATAACACTAGCGAAATGATGCCAAGTAGTGGTGGCACATGCCTTTAATTCCAGCAGGATCTCTGTAGCCAGCCTGGTCTACAGAGTGAGTTCTAGGACAGCCAGGGCTACACAGAGAGACAGACTCTGCCTCAAAAAATAAACGAAATAACAAACAACAAACAAACAAACTCTCAAAAAGTAGCAAAATTGCAGTTATGAAGTAGCAATGGTAGAAAATGATTTTATGGTTGGGGGTCACCACAACATGTGGAAGGTATTCAAAGGTTGCAGCATTAGGGAGGTTGGGAACCAGTGATTTAGTCTGCAGTATTTTGTTATAGCAGTACAATGGACCAACACATGATGGGATGATTTGATATTTAGTGACTTGTTGTAAAGAAAAAGAGCATGTAGAGCACAATTCTAATTTTATATTAAAAATCAAACCTCAAATGTTTGCATATCAGATTAATTAAACATATCGTGGAAATAATACCTCCTGCTCTACAATATTATTTTTAGGATATACAAGAAGATGTAAGCACTTCTTTTTAAAGAAGCCATCAACTCTGGAGGCAGGGGCAGGCGGATCTCTGTGAGTTGGAGGCCAGCCTGGTCTACAAGAGCTAGTGCCAGGGCAGGCTCCGAAAGCTACAGAGAAACCCTGTCTCAAAAAAACCAACCATAATAAATAAATAAAGAAAGAAAGAAAGAAAGAAAGAAAGAAAGAAAGAAAGAAAGAAAGAAAGAAAGAAAGAAAGCCATCAGTTATCTGGGGGACAGAGTAAGATCTGAAACTGCAGCCTGCTTTATTAAAGGGCTCTCTGGGTTGGGGTGCTCAACAATGGGGGAGAAGCCTTTGAGGAGACAGACCTTGTGGCTCTCTTTGGAAACACTCCAATCAATGCTCAGATTTGCTTTAACACTCACGAAAACCTTAATTTTGAGTAGAATTTTAATGATCCATACCAATAATGCCCTGATGATGGTTTATGATCTTACCACAAACTAAAAGCATCAGCTGAATCCTTTGCATACATATTTGTATTTAACCTTCAACTCATCACCACAGGGTTGTTATTATATTCTTGCAGCTGGAAAACATGGAGGACCAAAAGGTTAATGAATCTGATCTTGGGCAGTCTTTCTTCTTTCTTTAACTGTCCATTTATCTATCTCTAACTGCTTATTATGAAATAAGTTATATTTTTAAAGGTGCAAAAGTAAAAAAAAAAAAAAAAACAGAGTAAAAAAGAACTAAACTAACTTAACAAAGCTTTCTGGACCTGACCAAGCAGGAGGTGCCATCATGGTAGCTGGCACTCCATCACAACAAAACAATAAAGTTTCCCAGAGTAAGGAGTCCTAGAACAGTGGCATCTACCCATGGAGGCGAGTAAAGCCGAACAGGTTTCCGGCCAGGCGAACCAACTTCACCTTCACAGTCAGGTTGTACTGAAAAGGTCACCTATATGTCACTCAAGCTAGCCACCTCTGTCCCTGTCCCAGCTGATCTGAAAGATGAAGTTTTCTGGCTGTGGGGACCATCCCAGATGACATGTGGATTCTAGAAATGCCCAAGCTAAAGATGTGTGCAATGCAGGTGAGCAGCCAGGCCCACAGTCACATCCATAAGGCTTGGGGTAGTGCCTTCACTTTCAACCAGCTGGCCCTGGAGTCCCCCAAAGGCCGTGACATTGTGCTTCTGTCTGGTCCTGGGAAGGACTGAGAGGTATACTGGCATTTCGGCATGGCTCCAATGTGGTGATACTCCAGGAACCCCACACAGCCTCATCAGCTCCAAGGGCTGGAAGTTCAAGCATGCTAGAGGCTAAAGGGCCAGTTGTGACTACAAAAACTAACCTTGGATCTTACTGGTATTAAAAAAGATTTGGATGCAAAACCAAACCAAACCAAACCAAACCGCCACAAAGCTAATACACATGGTTCCTATATAGCCTTACTCAGTTTTCCATATTGTTGACATTTTACACTGCCAACATTAAGATGTCAAGGAAAGGATTTGAGTATGCTAACCTATGTCATAGGAGGCTCCAGCTGCACGCTAACATTCTTTCCTTCTGAGGGACTCAGTGCATATTTGGACACTACACTCATTTTCAAGTCCTCTCAATTCTTTTTTTGTTTGTTTATTTTTTTATTTTTATTTATTTATTTTTTGAGATAGGGTTTCTCTGCGTAGCCTTGGAGCCTGTCCTGGAACTCGTTATGTAGACCAAGCTGGCCTCGAACTCACAGAGATCTGCCAGCCTCTGCCTGCGATTAAAGACATGCTGGGATTAAAGATGTGCACCACAACTGCCCAGCCCTTAGTTCTTTCTAACATTTCCTTGGTATTTCGTTCTCTTACAAGTGTGACTCCTTTAATGACACTTGGCTAATCATTTTGTAGAATGCCTCTGGATTTTGTCGTTTCTAACACTTTCTCCCAATTTGACTGAGGGTAAACATTTTTTGTGATATACTTATATTTATACATTTATTACATAGTCATACATATATATTTATCAGAGAAATGGTATTGCATCCTTCCTCCCTCATCATATAAGGAGCTCCACAGTGCTGAGATTTCTTATTGCTAACTTTGATGTTTAATTTGATCATTGGTTAAGGTAATATCTGCCAATTTTCTACTATAATTTCATTAATTAATAAATATCATTTGATGGGACATACTTGAGAATCATGATACCTGATTAAGATTAGCATCTACTGCTGAATATTCTCAATAAAAATTAATACTGTGAATTTATAAAACTGCTATTTGATTTCTATCATTTCTTTTACATTTATTATTAAGAATTACATTCAATGAGAACACCCACTTTTATCTCCTTTATAATGTAAGTAAATACTTACATGAACATAGATTCATTGATATCTCTGATAATCATGGATTTATTTATTGTTATTTTGTCATTCAAATTGTCTAAAATTTGGTCATTGGTATCTCATTCAATCTGGTTTCTGTGCCCTTTCATTGTGCTACTATATATAACAAATAAAGAAATAAATGCATAATAGCTAAATATGTAAGACATATGTGTGTATAAGAATATTATATATGACTCAACCCCTTCCCCCGACCTGCTTTTTTTTGAAGACAAGGTCTCACTATGTAACCGTGACTAGCCTCAAACTCAGAAATCTCTCTGACCTCCCAAGGGCTAGGATTAAAGGCATGTGCCACCATATAAGGCCTGGATTAGGGTTTAACTTTCTAGAAACACTTGGACTCTTATTGTCCTTTCTCTGCCTGGACTGACACTAGCTTTATAAAATGCTTCTGGGTCTTTTTCACTGTAAAGGCATTAGGAGAGTAAGATGTGGATGCTAACTGTGTTTCTTGCTACAACTCGGAGTATTCTAAGAAATGAAAATCAAAATCTAATCCCTTGATTCTGCCTTCAGGCCCAACAGTCTTAGAAGTGACAGAACGGTAGCTGCTCACATGAAAAAGGCAGAGTTCATCCAATTGTGGTTGTCAGGTGACTCACGACCATAGTGCGTGGGTTCTGGACTGGCAATGGAGGCCTGCAAATCTAAGCATTTTGTTCCTGTCGCTTGACTGGTTTAAACAAATCATAGAATCTGGGCTTCATTCACAGATCGTTTCTGTGAGCCCACAATAACAGGTTCCATGATTACAAAAGAGATACACTCAAGCCACACGATCAGAGTGCTACAAAATCTGTGAAAGAGACTAACTCCCATCACCGTGTACAGTCCCAGCTCGGCTCTGACTCAGAAGCCAGCATCCCAATTTAGACTCATTAACCTTCTCGACACACTTCCTCCAGCAGAGCATAAATAAGTCTCACCCTGACTTGAAGTTCCCTGTGCCAGATTCCAGCTCCAGCTTCGCTAGCTGTAGGCACAATCCTTTTCCCTCCCATTTGCTAGAAGCAGGAAAATGGCAGCAGATTTGAAATTTAAATGACCTCAGGCAATGTGTTGACCTAAATTCTCTGTCAGTGATTTAAGAGGCATTCCATGGCTGTAGGCAGGAACAAAGACAAAGCTTGAAAATTCTCCCCATGAATAATCTCAGGCAACTTCAGGGCCCGAGACTTTGTCTTCAGGTCCTTGCACGTGACTCAGAAGTGTTTTCATCCTGGGGAAATCAACAGGACCTCTGCACTGGGAACATAGTATTGAATTCAAAACAGTCACTGGTTAGGAAAAGACAGATGATGCCGGAGCCTGGAAGCGCTGAAGGATTTAGTGAACAGAAAAGTAATATTTGGAGATACATAGCAAAGACAAATAAATCTTGATTAAAGTGATGGCACGATAATAAAAAGAACACATGGCCAAGAGGTGTAGGTGAATGGCGGCTGTGCACCGAGGGACTCCTGGGATGCTCACTTGGTGGGTGAGTGTTTAATAGTCCTTCTGGAGCCCATAATACATTTTGAGCTCTAAGCAGATGGCTTATGTGGGGATGAAATGCTGTCTTATCTTTTTCTTCAATGAAAGATGTTCCATACAATACTGAGTATTTTACACATACAATCAGCAACCTAAGGGAAACCTCCAAGTCAGCCTGAGTGGAAAAGGATCTATTCTAACAGAATAAAGGTTGCACACATTTTACATATAAAAAATATGTTTTCATATTATTCTAGCTGGTATCATTTTTAAAAAGCAATCATAACATAGATAAAATATTTGAAAAGCAGAAGTCTTTCAGAGACTCACAAGGAGAATATGCTTATAAAATGTGTCAATAGCTATATGTCCATATATATATTGTTTTTTATAGTATATGGATTTCAAATTAATTATACTTAATAGTTTAGTTATTAGATAATTTTGTTGATAATAGAAACAATGTTTCAAAAGACTTTTCCTGAATAACATTTAGCTTTTAATAGTTTATCCCAGGAACTCTCTGCCTGATCTCCTATCTACTATGCGGGTGGTTGGATTTATGATATGAAGAATTGTCCCAGCGAAGCGCTAAAGTAGCAGATATTTCATGTCAAGGGTTAGAAGTGCTTATAGTACATTATTTCATTGCAGTGCTTCTTCAAGGAAGAATAAAAGGATGTATCCATAGTATTGTTATTAACTTGGAGCTAAAAGAATAAGGAAAATGTCACTGTCGGTATCAATCCAGTGTTGCAAGTACCCATTCTCTGATGCTTTTCAAACCACTAAATAATCTCTAAATGAAATCCTTCCGTCTCACTCCCCACTACATCATTTGGTCCTTTTGTAAGTTTATTTGTATTCTTTTTGGTGTCAAAAACCCATCAAGCGGTCACTTCACAAAGCTGGAACTGTGAGGGAGAAGCCGCAGTTATATCTAGTGTTTATTGGTATCTGTGTTAAGTAAAAGCGGTTGTGTCTGAGAGTTCTTTTCAGAATAAAGAGGAGTTAGTGCTAGGGCACCAAAAGAGACAGTACGATGCTTACCTCATAACCCATAATGAACAAAATCTGTTAGATGATACATAAAACAAGAGTTTGGGTTGCCAAAAGTGTTTCTTGTATTCCTAGTCTTCTAAGATGATTCATCACTTAGTCTCAACAAAAGCAACAATAATAATATCATTATTAGTAGGGGTGAAGGGTCTTATGCCCCAGGCTAGCTTAGAACTTATAGCTAGCCAAGGGTGACTAGCAACTCCTGATTTTGCTGCTCGACTTCCCCCGTTCTTGGGTTACAGCTGTGCACCACTGCACACAGCGTCCATGGTGCTGGGGACGGAACCCAGGGCTTTGTGCAAGCCACATAAGCACAGCTGAGCCACACCCTCTCTTTGTACATTTCTTCCTTGTGTTGTTTTATATCTATACCCACCCACTACCAAAAACACTAATAAATATCTCTAACTTTCTACACTTCTATTTGTCAATCATCAATCAATCAATTCTCCTTGTCTTCCAAAAAATAAACATATTGAGATCATGGGCAATATCTCTTATGCTTTAATCTTTTTTTTGATTTAAGATAAGTTTTATTTTTGTTTGGTTTTGTTTTTCAGATCATACACTGTAAAAACTGGGCAAGAACTTTTTTTTTTTAAAGGAAGAATGAGGAGCTGAAGAGATGGCTCAGCAGTTATGAGCACTGCCTACTTTTCCAGAGGACCCAGGTTCAATTCCCAGCACTCACATAATTCCAGGGGATCCAGCACCCTCACATAGACATGAATGCAGGCAAAACACTAAAGCACATAAAATAAAAATAAGTAAATTATAAAAAAGATAGAGGAGTGGGAGAGGGGTTTAAACAGAGGGAGGGATGAGTACAAAATAGAAACTGGAGAATTTAAAACTGTTGTAATGACATATACCTGAATTTGCAAACTTAATTTGCTAATCTCACTTTTCTTCTTATTTTGGGAATAAAATCTATGTCTAAAAATTACAACATTTGAAAAGGGAACAACAGACAAAAATGTACACAGTATGCTTGCTTAAACAAAGTTTTGCCTAAGGCTAGATAATGAATTTTTGGTCTCTTGGTGTCTAAACCAGGTTTCTGAGAATTAGGCATGAAAATTGCATCAGACACAATCAGTTAAATGACAATTTGACATAATGTAGGTTTAAAAAATTTTAGTATTAATTATATTTAACAAGGCAATATAAAATGGCTTCATTACCAGTCATCTTGCATGGCAAATGAGGTATTTTATAATTTTTAAGTATTAGAAATGAAATAAAATTTTCTCCTAAAATAATGCTTGTTTTGGGTTATTCTCTACTGTTTAGATTTTTAGGTGCTCAGCTCATCTATATATTACATGATGTGAATTAATCATTGTGTCGGTTAAACACATTACAAATAACTTCAGAGTACCCAAAATATATTGGTGTGACATTAAGAAAAAGATACCAAAACTATTTCCCTTGGAGTGGTTTCACAAAGAGTGAGCCAAGATTTGAATTCTCTCCCTCTCTCTCCCTGTGTCTTTTACTGTCTCCTGTCTGTCTGTTATAGGAAGCTGAATCTGTGCCTGCTTGAATGCTATCTTGTGAATCTCTCTATCTGTCTGTCTGTCTGCCCCCGTCTCTCTCCCTCCTTCCCTCCCTTCCTTCCCTCTGTCTCTCTGTCTCTGTCTCTCTCTGTCTTTGTTTGTATGTGTGTGTGTGTGTGTGTGTGTGTGTCCGTCCCTAACAAAGGGCTTTGGCTTTGTATTTATCAAAGAACCCAGAAAGCATCACATGGGGAGGAATGAAGGACACTTTCCTGAAATCTTAAACAAGGATTTATGAGGGTTGAAACTTTACTATTATAGTAGGGGGCCTCATCCCAGCCCCTGGCCCCCATCTTTGGAATACTGGGCAGGAACTCCATTTCAAGCCCCCTCCCCTGGGAGTTGCCTTAGTCCAAACTCCACCTCTGAGAAAGCCCACCAAACAGTGACCCATCCCCAGGGAAGGTCAAGACCATTCCCACAAGCTACTTAAACTGACCCCCCAGAGAATGCACACGTGGTCTCCGAGTTTTGCATGGTCTCCCCTTCTCTCTCTCTCTTCCCTTCGCCATGCTTTCCCAATGCCAGCCAGAAGCATAGCATTAAACATGGGCTTCTTTATTTGGTCTCATTCGGTCTGATTGGAATTATTTGCTTTGGCGGAGAGGTCTTAAGAAATATTCCTAACACGAACCCCAGCTGACCTACACAACAGACAAATCTGATCAAGCAATATCTGTATGTTGCTTTCAACATTTATGGCAAATACTTTTATAAGGTTGCTTTCAACCTGTTTGCCGTTTTCAGCGTTTATTATGACATCACATAAACATACATATATTATTCATGGGTCATGGGCATGGACGAGTACTTAATTTAAGATTAAAGCTAGGCGCCATCTTAGGTTGTAAAAGTTGATTGCATGAAAATCTAAGGCAAGTAAGGTTGATCGTTTTCTTAAAGGCAGATTAAACAACCAGGCTGAGTACACAGTGGGACAGCAGTCTTAAGGGATCTCATGGTGTCTTATTAACTCTGCCTGTGAGATACCCACACTCTGGAGGCAGAGGCAGGCAGATCTCAGTGAGTTCAAGGCCAACCTGGTCTACAGAGTGAGTTCCAGGACAAAAAGAGCTGCTACACAGAAAAATAATGTCTTGAAAGAGAGAGAGAGAGAGAGAGAGAGAGAGAACAAAAGACTTATTTTCATAATAATATCTTCACAAGTCATGTCTAGATAGCAATGGGAGTTGGTATAAATGAGGCGAGGTTTGTGGGGTTTTCTCTTTCAGCTCCAGGGAGCGCATGCTCTTAGTCTAAGCCATCTCTCTAGCTCCCCATTTTCCTCAGCTGCTGAGGCCGCACCTGGGAGGAAGTGACCCTTGCTGGCGCTAAGGCACTGCTGTGAGAAAAAGGATTCCTGCAGAGGAAGGCAGAGAGATTGACTAGATTTTTCGTTGTTGTTTTTTCCCCTTCACTCCCTCTAGGTTCCAGCAGCTATGGGTAGCAACAGTGACTCAGACACCTCTCCTTGTGTGCCTAGAGGCACTGTGCAGAGCTGGGAGCTGTGTTTCTCTGCTTCTCTACTTCTCCACCTCTGAGGTCTCCTTAGAGCCTCCCTCCCTCCCACCACCTTCCTGCTTCTTCTTCTTCTTCTTCTTCTTCTTCTTCTTCTTCTTCTTCTTCTTCTTCTTCTTCTTCTTCTTCTTCTTCTTCTTCTTCTTCTTCTTCTTCTTTCTCCTTCTCCTTCTTCTCCTTCTCCTCTTCCTCCTCCTCCTCTTCCTCCTTCTCTTCTCCCTTCTTTTTCCTCCTTTTTTTTCTTTTCTAAGACAGTTTTACTCTGTAGCCTTGGCTTGGTGTCCCATAACTTGATCTGTGTGGACCAGGCTGGCCTTCAACTCAGAGATCTGCTTGCCTCTGTCTCCTGAGTGCTGGGATTAAAGCCAGGTGTCACCATTGCCCAGTTCTATACTAGTTTTTAAAACAGAAGTATTTTATTTTGAAAATTTGTTCTGCACATTAATTAAAGAGTTGACACCCTCAAAACCAAAAAGAAAAATGTTTAATTTGATTGCTTCTTCTTAAGAATGCTGCCGCTTTAGGTTTTCTTCAACATTGATAACACCGTCATTATGTTGTCTAGTTGGATAAAATGGCTATAAGTAGTTCTATAATTTTATAGTATTTGCCGCTTTTAGACAAGAAAACACAAATTATTGAACAAACAAATGAACTTATTGTTACTATATCTCAAAAATGTAATATGTCCCTGTATTTAAATTTACAGAGAAATTTAAGGAGGTCAAAACTAAAGGAACGAAAAGGCTTTACACATTTGTTTTCAAAGCAGAAATGAATAAAACTCAGTTTCTGTCCCCAGCTCATTTGTGTTGCTGAAGTGAAGAATTTCAAGGTTGCTAAAAAAAAGTGGTTTTTTGAAACTCTCATCTTTGAACGCATTTCAATCTTCCTTTTAATCACTGAGTCATTAACAACTAAGGAGACAGTTAATAACTCTCTTCCTTTCCCTAGAGAGTGATAAAAGCAGCATGTTGTTTTCTGACCAGCTTGAGGGTTGACATGAGGCTGAAGACAGTGAATCCACCCCCACCTCTCAACACCAGCCCTAGGACTGTCCACCTTCACTGTGGAGGCAGAGACTGAATTAAGCTGAAGGAATGACTGTGGGGAGCATAGGACAGGAAATCAGTCTCCCACTGAGTCACCAGGCAAATGGGGAAGTTTCCATTTCCATAGCAAAGCCTTGGGATCCACACCTCCCTGAAGGCTAGAAACTTTGGCCTTATCCTGGATTTTCTCTGTTTATTCACATCTCATGTTAAAAGCTGGCCATTGAACCAGTTGCATTAAAGCTGGTGTATGCACACCTTTAATTCCGGCACTTGGAAAACAGAGGCATGTTGATGTTTGTGATTTAAGACTAGCCTGGTCTATACAGTGAGTCTCAGGGTAGTCAGGACTGTACAGTGAGACCTGAGACCCTGTCAAAATAATAACAAACAAACAAATGGTCACTGCATAGGTCTTTTTGTAACCCGTTCCACCTTTTCTTTTTTCTTTTTCTTTTTGAAGAAGGCTCTTGCTATGCAGGTCAATTTGGTCTCAAACTTGTGAGTCTATTGTTCTTCCTCCCAAGTGCTGGGATTAGGGTGTATGCCAGCGTGCTGGCTGAGTTCTGTCTTTTACAAGTCATCATTTGAAAACCACATCTACTTATTTCAGCCCCCGGCTCAGAACCATTTCACAGGTGCCTGTGTTGCACAGATTAAAACCACACTTCTTAGAAAAGGGAAAAGCCTTTCAGAACTCAGACCCAACCTACTAATCCACTCTTTAGAACACACTCTCAGGTTCTCACTGACTAACTCTGTAAGTGTAGGACTCACCAACCACGATAAGCTTAATAGTAACAGACCACCCAACCATTATCACTTGCCAGTGTTGGATTCAGCCTTGATAAATTTAAAGTAGGCCTGAGTCTTAGTAGTTTACCTTGAGGCAATACCTGGTTGCAGAAGGACCACAAACTGAGATTATCCAGGCATCACCCAAGAACAGGCCATCCAAAGGAAATTCCTAACGTTCCAACCGTTGTAGATAGGATCACCTGCTAGCACACACTCATCTGGACACCCCTAGACAAATGTCAGCCAATCAGGGGTGCTGAACCTTAGAAATACCTCACCCCCACCTTTACTACTATAAAAACCCAACTCAACTGTGTTCAGGGCGCTCCTATTATTCCAATATGTTGGGCACACGGAAAGACTGAGTTTGCAAACTTGTATAAAGTAAAGGCTCTTTGCTTTTACATATAGGACTCCATCTCCTTGTTGCTTTTTGGGGGACTTTGCAGATCTGGGCAGAACAATAAGAATACTGAGAATTTTCACTTTGCTATTATTTGGTTGAGATTAGTGTTTCCCATTTCCAATCTTCCAGCATTCAAGACTCAATGTAAATATCTCTGAAACCTGAAGTTTTCCTTCATGATCAAGTCAGAACTGTGATAGCATTCATTTTATTCCCTGTACTTTGCTCATTCATTTGTGATCACAGTTTTCATAATATGATTAAATAATATCTAGGTGAAAGTTCCCCCAAAGAAAAGGGACTCAGAAAATAGTCTTCTTGCACTGTACCTGCTATGGTCTAGAAGAGTCATTGGCACACAGTACATATCACACGTCTATGGTTGGTCCTAAGCTATAAGAACATTAAGTCTGATGACTACTTTTTGTGTCAGGTCATGCAACAAATAATTTTCTCTGTGTGTGTCTTGTCCACAAAGGACAGAAATAAACTAGTATGAAATTGTTTAAAGGGTTATTTTCTATTTCTGTTTTCTCCTTGAGAAAGGTTACTCTAAAAATATAGGCTACTTGTACATGATTTACTAATGAATGGCAGTCTCTTTTGATGCTTTAATTTACAGAAACAAACTTCTGAGTATATCAATCAATACTAAATAAATAAATTAAATTTTATAAAACAGTCAAAATAAATTTCATTGAAATAGCTGATTAATTTCATCAAAATAATCAAACTTATAGCAATTTTTATCAACTGTAAGTAGGGGAAATGGAAATAACTGTCACATTGATATTCACCTAGTTATCGTGCCATCTACCCTTGTATTTATTTGTTGCCAATTTTGTTCCAGATACTGAATTGATTAAGGAAGCGTGAACTTGAATATGTGGTTACACATACCTAGGCTTTTGTTTAGAAATGAAAGCACTCAGTTTGCTAAATCAACTGGGCAGTTTTTTTGAAAGTCTGTCACAATAAAACAGCATCTCTGCTCAGAGAACGAAACGGATTCCTTTGAATCCTCACATATGATTGATACTCCAATGAAAGATGTTTATGTTTTCTCGAATCCAATCAGCAATAGAAGATGATGTCGCTGAAAAGGTGAGTAAATGCCATTTACAACTGCAGTGAGAGACGTTTTTATAATTAAACAAATACTTCACCGTCACAGGAGACCTGAAGCATGCAAGCCCCACACACTGCTTTCCAACCACGGTCAGCTACGACCTGAATCACCAAGCAAGGCCATCAGCATAAAGCTGTTCAGCTAGGCAGCTTAAGGACGCTCAGTTTTCATTTTTAGCTCTGAATCCACATGAATGAACATTTCTCAACCATAAAATTTCAGAGTTTGCCCATCAAAATCCCAACAAAATTCTTCAAAGACCTTGAAAGAACAGTACTCAACTTCATTTGGAAAAACAAAAAACCCGAGATAGCCAAAACAATCCTGGGCAACAAAAGAACGTCTGGAGGCATCACAATCCCTGACTTCAAACTCTACTACAGAGCTACAGTACTGAAAACAGCCTGGTACTGGCATGAGAACAGACAGGAGGACCAATGGAACTGAATAGAAGACCCGGATATCAATCCACACATCTTCGAACACCTGATATTTGATAAAGAAGCAAAAAATATCAAATGGAAAAAAGAAAGCATACTCAACAAGTGGTGCTGGCATAACTGGATATCAACATGTAGAAAAATGAAAATAGACCCATATCTATCACCATGTACAAAACTCAAGTCCAGATGGATCAAAGACCTCAACATAAAGCCAGCCACAATGAACCTTACAGAAGAGAAAGTGGGAAGTACACTTGAACGCATTGGCACAGGGAAGCACTTCCTAAACAGAACCCCAGCAGCACAGACACTGAGAGAAACAATTAATAATTGGGAACTCCTGAAACTGAAAAGCTTCTGTAAAGCAAAGGACACGGTCAACAAGACAAAACAACAGCCTACAGAATGGGAAAAGATCTTCACTAACCCCACATCAGACAGAGGTCTGATCTCCAAAATATACAAAGAACTCAAGAAATTGAACACCAAAAAATCACGTAATCCAATAAAAAAAAATGGAGCACAGACCTAAACAGAGAACTATCAACAGAGGAATCTAAAATGGCTGAAAGACACTTAAGAAAATGTTCAGCATCCTAAGTCATCAGAGAAATGCAAATCAAAGCAACTCTGAGATGCCATCTTACACTTGTAAGAATGGCCAAGATCAAAAATGCTGATGACAACTTCTGCTGGAGAGGCTGTGGGGGAAGGGAACACTTCTGCATTGCTGGTGGGAAATCAAGCTGGTACAGCCCCTTCGTATGTCAGTGTGGCGATTTCTCAGAAAATTAGGAAACAACCTTCAAGACCCAGTAATACCACTTTTGGGTATATATCCAAAGGATGCTCAATCGTGCCACAAGGACATGTGCTCAGCTATGTTTATAGCAGCTTCGTTTGTCATAGCCAGAACCTGGAAACAACCTAAATGCCCCTCAATTGAAGAATAAACAAAAAAATGTAGATTTACACAATGGAGTACTACACAGCAGAAAAAAATAACAACAGCTTGAATTTTGCAGGAAAATGGATGGAACTAGAAAACATTATTTTGAGTGAGGTAACCCAGACACAGAAAGACAATTATCACATGTACTCACTCATAGGTGGTTTATAAACATAAAGCAAAGAAAACCAGCCTACAAACCACATTCCCAGAGAATTTAGACAACAATGAGGACACTAAGAGAGACTTATATAGATATAGTCTACATGGGAAGTAGAAAGTATAAAAAGACATGATCACCTGAGTAAATTGGGAGCATGGGGACCTTGTGAGAGGATTGAAGGGGGGAGGAGAGAGGCAGGGAGGGGAGCAGAGAAAAATGTAGAGCTCAATAAATATCATGGAAAAAAAATTTCAAAGTTGTTCTCACACACATGTGTTCCAAAGTCTCTGTGTAGCCAGAGCTACCATTATTTCAAATAGGTTACCAGAGGAAGGAAGATGGATGCGGCAGAAAAAGAGAAACATCAGATGAACTTTTCATAACTTAGTTGAAAAAAAAAATTCCTGTAACTCCTGCTTGGGTGATGTACTTTTTTTAAGTTGTACCATCATGATGCCATCCACTTCAATGCCAAAAGTAATCAAAACTCAGTTTATGGTGCACCATCTCTTTTCCGTTCTGTTCCTGAAACTGCATGGTGAGGATTTTCAGTTCTAACTATTCTTTTCAAATTGTCGTGGCTGTCTTCTTGATTCCATAAATCGATTCCATTACTCATTCTTGCAACATTGTTCCTGTGGGACATCTCTGAGCATTCTTGCATCTTTTGTTTCAGATATTCTAATTTTAGTTGCTTAGAGCAGCGTATCTCAATCTTTAATGTACATGTGAATTACCAGGAAAGCTTAAGAGCCTATTCTTATATTCTAATTCAGCATGTCTTAAATGAAGTCTAGCATCTTGTGTTTGAACAAGCTCTTTAATGATGCTGCTGCTGCTGGTGGTGATGCTGATGATGGAGATAGTGGTAATGATGGTGATGATGATGATGGTATTGGTGATGACTCATAGGTCTTTTCGGAGTACAGCAAGGCTCTAGTTATACCCCATTTAGTTCAGAGGCTCCTACACACACAAAACCACCTAACACTAAACATGTGGCTAATCCTCATTGGTTTATACTATATATGTAACTAAAAATATATATAAATAAAAAATATGTATTATATATATAAACACCAGAGTTCAAATATATAGTACAAAATGAATGTAAAATATCTTATCACTAATTTTGTATTGATCACAAATTGAAATATTACTAGGACATATTGGATTAAATAAAATATAAGACTTCTACATGCTTATTTTTACCTTTTTAAAGGTTCATGATAGAAAAATTTATATTTATTTGGAGCTCCTATTACGTCGCTATTGGTTAAAACTGTTGTGATAGAGGCAGACATTTCAAAAGCTAATGAGGCTTGGAATCCTAGCTCTCTCACTTAACTAACAAATTCTGAGGCTTGTGATATGATCAACCGTATTTGCATCTGTAATTTTGTAGTATTTCCCTCAAATGGGATAGTCTAAATCAGATACATCTTAAGATTCGCATAACCTAAATCTGCCCTGTTGCCTGCACATGGCAAAGTTCCCAGGTTGACCGTGCTAGCCTATATGGCTGTCCCTATTCCACTGAACTGTCTCTGCCATTCGGGCTCCTATTTGAGTGAGCCCCTTCCAGTCACCCCACCATTGAGCTCTGTGGTCCTGCTGGGCAAGTGTGATTATTAATCTCCACAGGTATTTGCTAATGCTGTTCTTCCAGCCAGATGGCTTAGCATTTCCAGGGCTATAGAGGGTCTGCTTTTCCCCTGAAGACCACCTCCAGACTGCACTCTAAAAATACATCAGCATATTCCAGATGGCGAAGATCCTTCTTTCTAGCATCTCTGAGTGAACTGCCATGCCTTTGTGTTGTTTTAGGAATTACTTAAAGCTACATCTGAGCTTATTCTCTGATATATCCTCACTCTGGCTTTTTCTAAGGTTCCCGAGAATAAATTATTCAACAAGCATTCTTATACATCAAGCGCCCCACCCCATGTTTTACTGAGAGCTTTGATTAGGGAGAAACTTTATAAAACAGACAAATCAAATGCAAAAATGTACAAGTTGTACAATAGACATAAAGAATTCCCTGGTGGGCTCATTCCAGGAATAAAAACCACTGCCCTGTCCACTGTTGCTTTATGCCTTTATCCTGGCATGTAAGCATCATACATACATACATACATACACCAGCTTCTGGGTCTGAACTTGTAGCTCTCTGTGGCAAGAATTTCTGCCCTGTCTGGTGGCTGCCAAACCAGGATCCATCTGTCTATATTAACAGCGCTTCCCAGACAAGGATGGCTTTTGCTTAGGCTGTATTCTCTACCCTTTCCACGTTTTGGAAAGTAATGAATAACACCCAGTAGGTACTGCTCATAAAGCGGGCTGATCACGAGTAGTGCGCAGTTACAAACCAATACCCTCCCCTCACCGGACTGTGCCAAATCAAAACACTCCCCCAACATGACCATGAGCTCCGGCATCTGCGTGCTCTTCATGGCACTCTCCATACCCTCTTTACTATTTTGACTGGTGGCCTCTAGCTTCACTATAACTTGCCCAGAATTTGGGGAGAATCACCTTCTGTGCCGTTGCCTCTGCCAAGAGCTGTTATGCATTTATCTTGTCAGTAAGCACTCTGATATTTAACTGACAGCCAAGTTGCAATTTTTATTTATTTATTTTTTGAAGCAAAATCTTACCTACCAGGTAGCTCTGGTTGGTTTGGAACTCCATATATAGAACAGACTGACCTTGAACTCACAGAAATCTATCTACCTCAGCATTCTGAGTAGGGAAATTAAAAGCATGAACCCTGCCAGATAGATGGCACAGGCCTTTAATCCCAAGCACTCCCAGTACTGCAGAGGTAGAGGCAAGCGGATTGCTGTGAGTTCTAGGTCAGCCTGGTCTACAGAGTGAGTTCCAGGATGGCCAAAGGGACAGAGAGAAACCCTGTCTCAAAAGTAAACAACAACAACAACAAAAAACCATGAGTCACTATAGCCAGCTAAATTTGTAATTTTTTTATCTTAAAATTTTGTTGGCTGTTGGTAAATGGACTAAGAAAGGCAAAGTCATGATTTGCATACATCTGAATCTGAAAGAGTATGCTACAGTGAAAAAAATAGATTATGTCAAGCAGTGGTGGCTCACGCCTTTAATCACAGTAGTCCTGAGGCAGAGGCAGTTAGTTATCTGAGTTCAAGGCCAGCCTGGTCTACGGACAGTGCAGTCAGGGATATGCAGAGAAAATTTGTCTGCAAAAACCAATACATACATACATATGTATAATATCAGATGATCTGATTCAAATACTGTTCACTTGGCCATCTACTACTTGACCTAAGATGAATCTTGAATTACTTTTTCCATCTGTAAACTGAGGATAAAAATAACACTAAATTTTGTGAGACTTGAATAAAATGCTTCACAGAGGATGCCCAGGAGAAAGCTTGGTTAAGTACTAAGCATCTGACAAATAATTTTTCTCTTAAGCTTGATTTTATTTATTTATTTTTATTATCACATGTACATCGGGGTGAGTGTATGCCACATGTGTGCAGGTGCTTGAGAAGGCCAAAAGAGAGTGTCTGATCTCTTGGATCTCAAGTGCCTGTGAACCCGCCTGTGTAGGTACTGGTAATTGAATAAGGGTTCTCTGGAAGAGCAGGAAGTGCTCTTAACCGGTCTCAGTCAGCTCTCAGTCTTCCCAAACTCTTGAATATTAACATTCAGTAACTTACTGATCAGTCCACCCAGTTTGTTTCCAAATTTGAATACACTGATATACTTGCTTCATTTATTAACTTCTTCTCCTATTCTATCCAAATGCTATGTATTCGTAAACACACACACACACACACACACACACACACACACACACACACACACACACACACACACACTGAAGATCTTACCTACCCTATCAACACCTTCCTTATTTATCATAAGAACAAAATGCCACATTTTCATCTGTGTAGGAGGAGTAGGTTTCCCAAGCACTAATTGCTCCCATTTCCCTACAGGTCTAGGATGCTTTGTGTTTGAGGGAAGTCAAACCCGGGCTCTAACAGTGAAGGCACTGCACGAGTTCCGATGCTTGAGGATGGAGAAGGACACACTTCCATTTACACCTCAGAGGTTATTCTCATCTCACAGATAGGGTTTAGAGCAAGAAATGTGTTCTTTTGCATTGAGAAAAATGGATGGTGAGCAGTGAATCATGGTATGCCATGATACTGACCGCTCAACACCAAGGACCATCCTAAATCAGAATCTCCTCCGTCGGTTCTGATGACCTGTGCTTCTTATTTTGTCTGGAGCTAGTGTTAAAGGAGGATGGAAGAGAGAGACAGTAGGAAGGAAACATGGCAGGGGACCTGAGGAGGATGGAGCAGACGAAGACCACAGACTAAACCTCCTGTCTCTCATCACTAGCTGTGTGAGCTAACAGTGATCACTGACTTTCAGTTACTCAGAATCCCACGAGAACACCGTAATGCTTCCCAGGGTCTAAGCTCTGCTTCACGTTTGTTTGAGAGAGATTTTTGCCTGATGTTTTGGCAAGCAAAGATGTTTAGCTTGTGTTTAAGGGGTTATAGGAAAATAAAACTGGACACTCTCTCTCTCAATGAGACTGTGTCTTTCTAGTCCTGCTTGTCCTGTAACTTGCTCTGTAGACCAATCTGTCTTAGAACTGCAGAGATCTGCCTGCTTCTGAATTCCAGGTATAGGGATTATAGGAGTGAGTCACCACACCTGGGAACTTTATCAATCTTTAATTCATTTAATTTTCATGACAATTTGACATAAGCAGGCATGATTATTATCCTCAGTGTTTTTCTTTTTTAAATCCAATTTTTTACTTATTTGCTACTACAACTTTTTATTCAATGTATAAACCATTCCACGTGTTTTTCCGGAAACCCAGGGATGGGTCCAAACAAGTACAGACAGTAAAATGCAACACACATAGATGTTGGATGCATCATCCTGCCCCTGAAGCTATTTTTCTTAAGTACTATATAACACTCCTCCCTCCCCGAGCAAACCCTTACAGGGCCCCTTATAAAAATGTTAGGATATTTTGACCTCTGTTCATTTTTCCTTCACCTTGATTCATATCCATTTCTGTCTCTTATGCCTCTCCAGTAAACTCTCTAGATCCACAAAACATTGTCTGATGAACAATTGATAGAATCTGAATTATATTTTACACTAATGCCCATATTCTAATGCGAATAAGAGAGTAGCACACAACAGCCCCCACCACACCACAGCCTGCTTGCCTACTTCTGTAAGGAAATTTGTACAAGAACACCGTTGGTTTGTTTATGAAACGAATCCCTGAAGTTCACTAAGTGAAGGCTTTGTTCCCAGCTAGTGGGTACAATCATTGAGAAGTAGGGTTGCTGATGTTAGCAATGGAGTAGACTAGAGTCATAATTTGGTGGCTTTATTGGGAGGTGGGGCCTAGTGGGATGAGGTAGTCCACTGGCAGTGTGCATTTGTAGGGCACCTTGTCTTTGGTCCTTTTTCTTTCTCTCTCTCCCTGCTTCCTAATCCTCATAAGACATACAGCTTGCTTTACCACACTCTTGCCCCCATGTTCTGACTTTGCTCCGCCTGGAAACCATGGCGCTAGCGGACCTCTGCAACCATTAGTTACATTACATCTTTCCTCTTTCAAGTCATTTCCCTTGGGCATTGATCATTGTGAGAAAAAGTCTCACAGTACAGCAGCTGCGGCCAGCCCATTATGTGTTACCAAAGGCTGCTGGCTCCAAATAAAGACAGTTTGGCTCTGTCTGTTTGGCCTAAAACATGTGGCATCTGCTTCTTTCTATTGTATTATATCAAATCTTTGCCAAGCTCTGGAAACAAGTAGCAGAAATATAATTTTTTTTTTTTTTTGGTTTTTCGAGACAGGGTTTCTCTGTGGCTTTGGAGCCTGTCCTGGAACTAGCTCTTGTAGATCAGGCTGGCCTCGAACTCACAGAGATTCACCTGCCTCTGCCTCCCAAGTGCTGGGATTAAAGGCATGCACCACCACCGCTGGGCAGAAATATAAATTTTTGAGGTTAAATACACTCAGGTAACTTAAGAGAATATTTTGAAGGATTCAGTTTCATTATAAATGTTGTAATTTTACTTTTCAAATAGCAGTATTTCCTCTCTCTCTTACCTTTCGCTCTCTCTTCCTTTCTCCCTTTTTTTTTTTTTTTTGGCTTTTCAAGACAGGGTTTCTCTGTAGCTTTGGAGCCTGTCCTGGAACTAGCTCTTGTAGACCAGGCTGGCCTCAAACTCACAGAGATCTGCCTGCCTCTGTCTCCCAAGTGCTGGGATTAAAGGCGTGCGCCACCACCGCCTGGCCTCTCTTCCTTCTTCCTTTCTTAGGCAGGGGCTCAATAAGCAGCCCTAGCTAGCCTGGAATTTACTCTGTTGACCAGCCTGACCTTGAATTTACAGAAATCCACCTGCTTCTACCTTCCAAGAGCTGGAATTAAAGATGTAGGCTATCTTGATAACACCCATATCAAATAGCAATAATGAAAATAATCTTTTAGTGCATTTATTCATTTTGCATGTGTGTGAATACAAATGTGTATATGTGTGTGTTGGGGAGTATGTGCATGCTGTGGTACATGTGTGGAGATCAGAGAGCAACTTGTGGATACTGGTTCTTTCCTTCCATTATGTGGGCTATGGTTGTCAAGCTTGCTGGCAAGTGACTTTACCTGCTGAGCCATCTCACTGCTCTGCAATATTTCATTTATATTGACCCTCATGCTACAGTTGGTTGGTTTTTTGGGAGTTCCTAAATCTTTTTTAAAATTAATTTATATCTTGACAATTTCATACAGTTATATAATTCTAAACAAATTCTTAACCCCCTCCTTTAAATCATCGCTTGTGTTAATGCGTGTGTGTTCATGGGTTTGCAGGTATTCATGCACACATGTTTGTGTATGTGTGGAGACCACAGGACATTGGTGGATGTCTTCCTAACTTGCTTGCCCCCTTGTTTTTTTGGGAACAGGTTTCTCACAGAACCCGAATCTCATCAGTTTGGCTAGGCTGGCTGGCCAGTGAGCTCTAGATTCTTTGCCTTTCTTGCTGTGGGATTACAGACGTGTACCACCATTCCTGGCTTTGTATGTGGTAAGGATCTAATCAAAGTTACACAGCTGGCACTTTACTAACTGAGCCAGTTCTTCAGTTCTTAAATTATTTTAACAATCTTTTTCAGGAGAAAGAAAAAGTACAGTATTTTCATATATCCTACACCATCTCTAGCAACATATGATTATGATACATTGGTTACAAAACATATAACAACATGATATATTGATATTAACTATAGCAGTGTGCAGTATTTAGTTGTTTAAGATTTTTAAGTTGTTTAAGAATGTGTCAGGATCTCATTTAGGGTCACACCTTGTATTTACTCATCATGTCTCACCTGGTGGCCTGTGGCTATCACAGTGTCTCAGACCATCCTTGTTTTTGATGATCTTGACATTTCTGAGAAATTCCAGTCCCCTATTTCATAACCTATCTCCCTATTGGAATTTGGTGAATTATGGGTTCGGAAAAGGCATATCAAAAAGATAAGGGCCCATTTTTATCACACTGTAACAGCAGAATTGTTCTAACCTGGCTGTGGATAGCGACCTTGGCAGCTCCGCAGAAGTACTGTTCCTCAGGTTCTTCAGTGACAAGCCAGCCTTTGTTCCCTTCCCTGTATGTTCAGAAGGAATTCACTCCCTCACTATCCACTTAATGAGTGAGGTCTTGCTCTTTCTACAAGGATTGGGTCTATACATAAATTATTCAGAATTATGCAGAGAGGTTTGTCTCTTTTCCCTCATTAATTGCATAATTACTTTAATTATTTATGCAAGCATAAGTTTATTTTGTTGTTCAAATTACTTTAACTTTGGTCACTGGAAAACATTCCATTTGGCTCCTGTATCCTTTTACTATACCTTATCATTTTTGTTTTTGCACTTATATTTTGACACCACAAAATGCGCCAAGTCCGGTGTGTAAATCCCGCAGCTAAGTGCCACAGTCAGCCATTTCCCATGGGTCTTTGGTTCCATTGATTGAAGAACAATGTTAGGAAACAAGATGTTGGTCCTAAGGTGTTTGTTGCTGCCAGGATGTTTTTGCTTGTCAGTCCTCTCTACCCACCGAGAGTTGGGAAATTGTGTGTGTGTATGGGAGAATTAAATTTGGTACGTTCATAGGTCTATCAGTACTTCTGTGTGCAACCACCTATAGTCATAGTAAACTAAATATGGATTCATAAACATGTCTCCAACTCCTCTGTTACCATCTCCATTAAGACGCCCTGTCTCCTTTCTTGTGTATAAGTTTCCACTCTTCATAGTGAGAAACCTGGCCTTCGCGTCTGGCATCTGTTCACTTAGCCCCGTACATATAACTAACAACGCAAGCATCCCCAGTCAATAACCTGGCCTTTGCGTCTGGTATCTGTTCACTCAGCCCCGTACACATAACTAACAACGCAAGCATCCCCAGTCAATAACCTGGCCTTTGCGTCTGGTATCTGTTCACTCAGCCCCGTACATATAACTAACAATGCAAGCATCCCCAGTCAATAACCGCGTGCCTCCTTCCTCTTGCCACGCCATCTACTGGTTGAAGGAAGCAAGATTTATCTTTTAACACTTTACCCCGCAGCTATGGTATGTGTGACTCCACACGATGAGCCGGTCTAGTTCTTCTCGAGGTCCTTAGCCTGCACTCCCACACCTGGAGAACTTGCTATGCTTCTCCCCTTATTTTTGAATGGTTTCTCTCATTGAGGTACAGGACAAAGGCAATCCAAGAGTTTGGTTTATCTTTTCAAAATGATAGCTTTGCCCACCATTCTCATCAAGATATTGAAAAATAGGTCACAACATAGGGTGGTCTTAAACTGCCCATGTACTTAAGTGGGACTGAGCCTTTCCAATCATGCTTGTGTCTGTCCAGTGTTTAAAAGCAATTGTATAAGAGCTAGTGTTTCATTTATTTCTACCTTTCTGAGAGTTTTCCCTTTGTCTGAAAGGAAGGGTTGTGGTGCTGAGATGTGCCAAATAGAATTGGTCTAAACATAATATCCTGATGGTTAAGAAATTTAATAAGCATTTGAGTGTCATCCTGAGCTTGTCCAATATCAGTTAAAAAGGAGATCCAAATTTCAGGTTTTTTTTTTTTCCTGGTTTTTCAAGACAGGGTTTCTCTGTGGCTTTGGAGCCTGTCCTGGAACTAGCTCTTGTAGACCAGGCTGGCCTCAAACTCACAAAGATCCGCCTGCCTCTGCCTCCCAAGTGCTGGGATTAAAGGTGCGCGTCACCACCGCCCGGCTAAATTTCAGGTTTTATAATCAACATAAAGCCACGAAACTACAAAGAGTTACAGAAAGAGTGGCTCCCAGTTAAGGATTATCTGTTGGGATGGCCAATCTTGGTCTACATCTAGAATGAACTATAATTCAGAAATGAAGGGCACACCTGTGAGAGATCTTTGAATGGGTTTAAAGTGGCTGAATCGCCTTCTAGTCAAAACCTTTGACTTGGATCTTTGAGACAGGTGCCTTGGATTTGGATCTTGAGGCGGAAAGACCACACCTTTAATCTGGGCCACACCTTCTGCTGGAAGCTTGTATAAGGACGTGGAAGAAGGAAGCTTTTGCTCTGTCCACTTGTTCTTGTCTTGCTAGCAAGTTCATTCCTTCACTGACATTAGAACCTATTTCTTTGGGATTCCAGTGTCTGCTGAGGACCAGCTGAGTCATCCAGCTTCCTGGACTGAGCAACTTCTGGATTCTAGGACTTTCTGTTCATAGCCAGACATGTTAGATCAGCACCCTCCCCTCTCTCTAAGTTCTGCTACTGTAGGAGGACCCTGACTAAGAGTCTATGTTTGATGATGTATCACCCATGCTGCATTGCTTGTCAGGCTTGGGATTCACGGGTCAGCACGAAAGTGTTTGAACTGCTAACTTCGGTGCATTCTCATATTTATTGAGGAAGGTGGGGCAAATTTCCCCATCCAGAGTCCCTTCATCTGCTTAAGAGGTTCTCTGTCCCGTCTCTTTGTCTTTTAAACTCCATCTATTATTTAGGATCCAGTCCAGTCCACTCACTTCCAGGAAGCTTTCTTAATGATCTTAAGTCACTGACCCCTTTTTTTTTTCCTGAGGATCTCATGGCTACTGTCTGTTATAATAAATCTCTGAACATTTTACACAGATCTACTACTGTATGCTAGGAAGTTGCAGTTTCGAGACATAGCTTAAATCCTTAAAATGCAGAATTGTGTTATTTTTTTTCTCATTTTCCCTTGACACCTATTGTTTGCTAGTCCCATAGAACCAAGAGATAAATATCTGTAGTAAATATCTGTAGTACATTTGATTAAATGGATTTTGGAAGCCATAATGTTTTGAGAGCTTGTCAACTTTGAGGGGCTTCAGGCGAGTCAGGGAGTCTCTGCCCGGAGAATGAGAACTAATACAAGACCAACAATTTACTTGTTAGTTGTAGGACCCAGCAATGACAAGCTCAATAGAGGCCTGAGTCTCAGTAGTTAACCCTGGTTCCAAAAAAGACGACAAACTGAGACTACCCAGGCACCACTCAGGAACAGACCATCTGAAGGAAATTCCTAACTTTCCAACCGTTGTAGATAAGATCACCTGCCAGCACACACCCATCGCTTTTCAGCAGGACACTCCTAGACGAATGTCAGCCAATCAGGGGTACTGAACCTTAGAAATCCCTCACCCCCACCTTTGCTACTACATAAACCAAACCTCAACTGAGCTTGGGGCTCTCCAACCACTCCAAGACATTGAACACACGGAGAGACTGAGCCTGCAAACTTGTGTGAGAATAAAGGCTTTTTGCTTTTACATGCAGGATTCACTCAGTCTTCTAGTTGGTTTTGGGGAGACTCCGTGATCTGGGCATAACATTAATGAGGCCCTAGCTAAGGGCGAGCTATCTAAGTATCCCTCCACCAACTCTCCTCCACCAATCCACCTCACTCTTTAATATTAGACATTTTTATTGACTTCTTTCTGACCTTCTATTCTTACCTGGCACTTTGCTCAGAGACATGGGACTGGGGTAGACAGCACATTATTCAAAAGTAAGACAGATTTGAACAAAAAGTAAGCAGTTTATATTTGGCAGGTAGAAAGGAAATCTATCCAGGGAGGAAGAAAAGTGAGAATTCTTCTGTTAATATTTCAAGAATGCACTATTTTCTGAAAAGCTAAAACTTGCAGGAATTAAGAGAAATCAGTGAGGAAAAGTGGGAACTCATTTTTGTGTTGATTTAGTTTTGTCCTCTGTCCTTAAGCTAGGGTTCATGTGTCTGCATTGGCTATACTTGTAGATAAGGAGGAAATTGCAGGAGTTCATATACACACCACTGCTTTTTAAGTGCTGGCCTTAATTCAGGCTTGATTTGGGTTTAAAATAATGCCCTGTGTAATACAGGACCTGGTTCTGGGAGGACATCTGGCCTTTAGGATCTGGGGGTTAATATTTATTGTTTGAGCTTGCACCCATTAGCACTCTTCCAGAGCTTGGAGGACAATTTCCTGGACCTTACTGAGATAAACAGCTGTATGCTAACCGATGTGGTTGTTTTCTGCCTTGGATGGCAGAAAGAGCCAGATTCTCCTCTGCCAGGAAAGAAAGAATGGCAACAAAGATAGGAAAAGACCACAAGCCTTTTTGGCCAAAAGAACCACTACCTTCCAGCTAATAATCTCTACCCAGTCATACAAAGATGAAAGAAACAGGTGGATATAATTAATTGCACTCCATATCAATGACAAATCATAACAGACAAACCCATCCTTCATGTTTCCAAAGCTCTTGTAGTTTTCTTTTGTTTCTGGTTTGTTCCCAGTCCTAATGGTATCAGTGCATATACTATCCATTCATTTTTGATTACTAACTTAAAGTTGATTCCTATCTTTGCGATCAAGAAGTGTATTCAGGATTGTTTCTCTGTTTTCCTTCTTAAAAGACAAACAAGCAATCAAAGCCTTTTCTTGCTTGTCATTGATGCGCAGTATCCTGGATGCCTTAGGCATTAAGAACAATGATAATTCTCTGCCGAACGAGGCCCATTGCTTCTGCTGAATCTCATCCGGGAGTCTCCACTTATTGCCTGTTGAAAGCCTGTTTAAAAATGAGTTCCAACATTGCTTGACTCTCAGGCCTGAGCATTTCTTCACCAACCACCTCTTAATGAATCAAACCTGTTCCACTCCATTAACTGCTTACAGGTATGCTGAGTGTTTGAGGAATGGGCCATAATTCTCAAGGTTAAAGAAAGACATTTAAATGGCTCTGATCACAAAATGAAGAATCCCACCAGCACTTTACTACAAGACCTTGTGAATGACTCCCTGATCCCAGGCACAAGGACTAGTTGATTCTTATATTCTTATTATTATGAGATGAGTGCTTGGAGTTTGAAATTCTGCCACTTACATGCAATCTTCCTGTTACTGTTTCCCATTCAACGAACCACAAATTTCTTTATCTCAGCTTAGAATAGTTCCTCTGAAAACAAAATTATTTTCATTATGAGATATATTTTACATTGTGGCAGAGAAAATGTAGCTGAGTGGTTAAGGATAAAGGTCTAAAAAATAGAACAATAAACATCCAAATATAGACAAGGGTGGGAGAGGTGGGGTGGGGAAGTTCGCTAGGCTTTAGCCCTGCTCAAAGAGTTACAGGTAGCCAGGGTTAGTGCTGGACACCTTAAATCCCAGCACTGGAGAGGCAGAGGCAGGCAGATCTCTATGAGTTCAAGGCCAGACTGGGTCTACAAGAGAATTAGAGAGTTCCAGGATAACCAGGACTACATAGAAAGACCATGCCTCAAAAATAAATAAATAAAAATAAAAAGAGAGGGAAAAAAGAAAAAAAAAGGTAACTAAGAAATGATGAGCATGAAAGAAATCGTCTTATCTAGGGAAGAACATAGTTATTGGATGGCCAATAGCACTGGTCAGCCCTGAAAATACACATACGAGTAGCATTATACAGACCGAGCAGGTTGTATTTATGTATTTAGGAATACCAACATATACACAAATATATGTAACACCAATTAATGAGAAAAGAGGCCACGAATTTGAAAGAGTAAGCAGGAGTGTATGGGAGAGTTTGGAGGAGCAAAAGAGAAGGGAGAAATTGAAAGATTCATGGTGCGGCCCTTCAGGTCCCCAGGTGGATGGGTGATCTCGGTGGGTGGGAGACAGACAGATACACCATGCAGAGAGAGCTTGGGTATAGAGTATGTTTAATGAGTAAGGGGATTATGGAATGAAGAGATAAATAGGGAGAAAGAGAGAGAGGAGAAGGGAAAAGAGGGGGAGGGAGAAAAGGGGGAAAAAGAGAAAGAGGGAGTGGCAATAGTTACCTCTTCAGAAGAGGGACAGAGGGGTAGGGAGGATGGAGAAGAAAAGGTGTGAGATCAGCTTGCCTAGGCAGGAAGTGGGGATTCGGGGTGAGTGGAGCTTGGTTCTTAAAGGGACAGGTACCCAGGTGACAGGGAAGATGAGCAAAATGATAACAGAAATGATGTAAGTATAATTAAAAAATAAAAGAAATAATTTAAAAAATTTGAACTTACAGGGATTGCAACTAGATACACAAGACCTGTGCAATCTCAAGCCAGACAAAATAATAGCATGGAGGAGAGCATTTGGGCACAGAGTCCTAGCTGAGGATCTAATGACATTTGACAGTTGCTAGGAAATGGAGAGTCAGTTTTCTTTAAAGATGTGACCCCTGGGGGCTGGAGAAATGGCTCAGAGGTTAAGAGCACTGCCTATCCTTCCAAAGGTCCTGAGTTCAATTCCCAGCAACCACATGGTGGCTCACAACCATCTGTAATGAGATCTGGTGCCCTCTTCTGACATGCAGGCAGAGTACTGAGAATACTGTATGCATAATAAATAAATAAATATTAAAAAAAGATGTGACCCCTGGTAAATCAACTACACACTAAGACAAGTCCCACATTTGAGAGTAGTTGTTGGTGAGTACAAACTGAGAGAGAGAGAGAGAGAGAGAGAGAGAGAGAAAGGGTAGGTTGGGAAGTGGATCTAGGAGGATTGGGGGAAAGGCTTGGATATAATTATAGTACATTGTATGCAATTCTCATGGAATTAATAAAGTATAGGTTTCAGCCGGACTTAATAGTGAAGGTGTTTACAGCATGAAAATAGACACGCAGACCAATGCAATAGAACAGAGGACCCAGAAGTGCACCTACACAATGACAGTCACCTAATCCTTGAAATGTGCCAAACACATGTATTGGAGAATAGGCTGCCTCCTCAACAGATGGTGCTGTGAACACTGGATTTTCACATACTGACTGAAGCTGATATAGATCTTTCATCCTGCAAAAATAAAAAATATCTAAGTGGGTCAAAGACCTTAATGGGAGACCCAAACCTCTGAAAGTGCTAAGGAAAACAGGTCAACATCTGCAAGACCTAGGTATAGGCAAGGACTTTGTGAAACGGACTCTGATAGCACAGGAAGCAGGAAACAATCCCAAGAATTCCCAAGCAGGATTCATCAAGCAAACAGTCTCTGCATGCCAAAGGAAACAGACACCAGGGTCAAGAGACCCCAAACAACAAGGAAAAGTCTCTGCCAAGTATACATTTCACAGGTGATATATCTAGAATTTATGAATTACTCCAAAAATTCAATGCCAAAAAAATAATAATCCAACCAATCAACAAATGGGATAAGGAATGGAATGGACAGTTCTCAAAGAAAGAAGTGCAGAAGTGTGACACATATTTGAAAAAGTGTTCAACATCCTTAGCTCCAGGAAAATACAAATAAAGACTGGGTTGACATTACATCTCATTCCAGCATAACAGCTAACATTCAAGTGTCAAATGGTGAGGACACGAGGAAAGAGACTCCCTCATAGACTGCAGGGGAGAATGTAATCCTATGCAGTCAGAATGGAAATCAGTCTGAATGTGTTTCAAACAACTTAAAGAAGAATCACTGTCTGGCCCTGAAATATGGCTCCTGTGTATATAACTGAAGGACTCTGGGTCAGCACATCACAGATCCACCTTCACACTCACGTTTTTACTGCCTAATTCCCAATAGCTAAGACAGGGAATAGGACTAGGTGTCTACCAACAGACAAGTGAATAAACTTGGGGACATACGTCCAGTGGAGCGGTGCTCATCTGTACAGAAGAAAGAAATTAGGTCATGCTTTGGAAAATGGATGGAACTGAAGATCCCCGTGCTAAACGAGATAGGTCAAATTTAGATAGTATATGTCTCTATATAAAATGTTATATATATAATATATATCACACATCTATCTATATAAAATTCACACATGAGGGAAATGTGATAAATATATCACATGAAAGTAGAAATGGTACTATGAAGAGAATGAAGGAGTGGGTTAGCAGGAGTTGTGGGGGACAGTGACGAAGACAGGGTAATGGAATATGTAAGTCCTGAAAGGAGAAACCACCTGCAGAGAAGAAGGAAGCCATCAAGAGGGACAGAGGACCGATGGGAGGGAAGGGAGCAAACGAGAGAGAGATAGAGATAGATAGATAGATAGATAGATAGATAGATAGATAGATAGATAGAGATTAGATATCATGACCAAGGTCTCAGCTCAGTGTTATTAGAAGTAAGACCAGGATTCAGAGAGGCCAATCTTCAGATTCTGTCCTCTTGAACCTGCCTACACTGCACTACTGACCCAATCACAGGAGTGTAAGATGTGACAGGGAATGAAACAGCTGGAAAAAGTCACTAAAAGCCAAATGGTAGAAGACCTTGAACACTGTCAATAAGGAGCATGAATAGCACCCTGAAGTCATTCAAGAACCATTGAGGATTTGGAAGAGGGCATGATGTGTGGGAATTATGCTGGAGGAAGAGTCTAGGAGTGGAAATAAGAAAAAGAAGACCAGAAGCGTATGTCTTTCAGCTATAACAAGGCTGAAATTTGAATTACTTACAAATGAGAGAATCTGTTTTAGGTAACAAACACCTTCCTAAGAAGCTCTTGTTGTCCCAGTCCAATGTCATAAACTCTGGAAATACAGAGATGAATTTGTCTGTTTAGCTTTGTGTATATTCTGCATATGCATAACAGGCTCTCAGTCCAAAGCTTGGTGAATGAATGTGCACAAAACAGGCAACTTCACAGTCCTTGGGCGAGACTGGTTAAAGCTGGAGGCACTGCGAGGACATTTTCAGATACCACTAATTGCTGATACCCCTTGATTCCCTTGAACTGCGCCAATTGGAAGGTGTGTTAGAGCAGTTGGATGTGGTGGCCCCCAGCTGTAATCTCAGCCCTTGGAGGCTGAGGTGGAAGACTATAAATCTGAGGTGACTATGGACTAGAATTCAAGAGCAGACAGAGTTCAAGGTAAGCTGGAGCTACGGAGAGAAGGTCTGCATCAATAAAACTTCACAACTGTATGCTGGTGTTTCTTCATCTATTGTTAGCATGTTTTCACTGTTGTGTGGTGGTGAGTGCACAATTTTGTGGAGTTACTTGTCTCTGTACACAGTTCTTGAGATTCAGGGCTTGACCTCTGGAAGCCAGACTTGCACAACAGGCTCACTTACCTGCTGAGCTATCCCACTGCTTCTCCTTTGCTAGTTCTGACTGGGGAAAAACACTTAAGTCTATCTAGTTCAGTCTTATTATAATTCTGGTTTTCAGCATAAAACCAGTGGCTGAAACGTTTTAATCCATTATAATGATAATATATTCGCGTTTAAAGCGGGTACAGTAGCTGCAGTCATTTTTACATCTCACTGCTAATGTTTTACCTACATTTTATAATAGTCAGAGACTCCTTTCTCTAACAATTGAATATATTCATACCAAGTCTTAAAAGGCGAATCACATAAGCCTTCAAACCCCACAACACTCAAAAAAATGTAAACAGAATTACAAGTGGAATTAAGCAGTATTTATTCGTTCCTACTTAATATCTGTCCATTATCCTCCATATTTCATGATTTGAATGCTTTTCCAAATCCTGCCGTAATACCTGCTCACTCATAGTCCGCAGGTTAGGGCACTGACGTCCTCGACAAGCAGGAGGCAAGAACAAAAGCCGAGGGCTTCCCAGTGCTTATCTCTGGGGAATCCTCAGTCGTTACTCCAGCTTCCCTTCACAGTAAGAGAATAAGCTGGAGAGAGAACATGGACTATTTATTAGCATTCCTTCTTTGAAGATTCAGAGTCGTACAGGGCTTAAAAGTACATCATTTTTCTAGAATCTAAACTGAGATCAGAATTTTGGCGCTTGGGGAGTCATGGGGGACCGTGTTCTGATGGTTCCAAACGTGCTGAATACTTTTCTGATCGCTCTGTGTTCAACTCCAGCACTGCAAACACTGTCTAGGATTCAGTGTACCCAGCAGGCACTGGTTGCCAGTGTTCTTCACATGCTGGACCCAGATCCCTTCCCCCCGTCCCTGCCTGCTGCCTCCTGCTCACTTCTTTTGGGGGCTGGACAGCACACATCCCAGCTATCTTCCCTCCAAATAACAGAGATTTTTATAAAATAGGATTCCAATGGAACTGGAAACTTCAGATTGAACAAAGAGACGTGAGACGTTCTCTTAGGCTCCTTACCTAATTTCTTTCTTTTTTTCTTTTTTGGTTTTTCGAGACAGGATTTCTCTGTAGCTTTGGAGCCTCTCCTAGAACTAGCTCTTGTAGACCAGGCTGGCTTCGAACTCACAGAGATCCGCCTGCCTCTGCCTCCCGAGTGCTGGGATTAAAGGCGTGCGCCACCACCGCCCGGCTCCTTACCTAATTTCAATGAAACCGATTTAGTTTAGATCCTGCACATGTGGCCCAGCATGTCATCTCACGGTTACAATAAGTCATGGGCACCATCAACAGTGTCATCTTCAATTGAGCTTTACACACTTGGATAGAGTCTAACAAGAACCCACGATGGGAGGAAAAGTACAGAAATTCTGAGCTGCCCTGAAGGAATGTCTTCACTGAAGAGTGAAAGGTCATTCACAAGCTCTTACATGGCTTTCCACAAGAAGCTACGCCCAGCAGGTGGGTATTCATGCGCTTCGTGGGCTTCTTTCAGCTTTCTAAAGAGACCCCTTTGTGACAACTTGAACACTATGCTACGTGAAATGGGGGTGTAGAGTCCAACGCTGTATGAGCTCACTTAAACTGGGAAGTGGAAAAGATCCAACTTGGTCAGAGAGAACAATGGCGTTCGCTAGAGGATAGAGAGGAAGCAAACAGGAAGTAGATGTTGCTCAAATGGGTCAGTGTTTCCCTTAGGAAAGGCTGTCAGTACTCTGGACCACAGGGTGCCTGCCTAGAACACAATAGGCATTACAAAGTAGATGAAAAACTAGAGTTTGGGTATCTTCACCATAAAAAAGTGGATGAGGTATTTCATGTATGACTTATATTTATTAAATTATCCCACAATAAGCTCACATATCAAGTTATTATAACTCACAAAAGTATATATATATAACTATAATATTAAAAATAGAATTAAGGGGTAAAAGTAAACAAAGTTTAGTAGCATATGAAATGTGTGAAAATATCACAAAGAAATTCTTTATTTACTTACCAAAAATTTACTTTCCTTAAAGATTTATTTATTTTTATTTTATGGCTTTGGTGTTTTGCCTGCATGTATGTTTGTGTGAGGGTGCCAGATACCCTGGAACTAGAGTTATATTCCATTGTGAGCTGCCATGTGAGTGCTGGGAATTGAACCCAGGTCCTCTGGAAGAGCAGGCAATGCTCTTAACCACTGAGTCAGCTCTCCAGAAAAACAAAAAACAAAAGCAAAATTGACAAAAATAAATAACAACCACAGCAGGATGACTAAGATGAGATTCCTTCATCTGGAATTTCTGGGAAGATTCTTCCTACACTTTCCCCACTTTGTACTAGATTCTCCTTCTCCAGATCTGAAACTGGTTTACTCTTTAGTCTGTGGGTCGAGATGGCTAAAGCCAATAGGTTACATTACTGAATGGTTGCATTATTACCTATGAATTTCTGATCTAAGTCAACCTTCCTATTAAAAAGTAAGTTTTCATTTATTTCTATATATAAAAAAAATGACAGCCACTTCATTATGGGGCTGGGAGATGGCTCAGCAGTTAAGGGCACTAGTTGCTCTTCCACAGGCTTGGGTCTGGGTTCCCAACACCCATGTGGTGCCTCACTGATCTTCAACTCCTGTTCCATGGAATCTGATGCCCTCTTCTGGCTCTGTGGGCACCAGGCACACATGTAGTGCCTGCACATACATGCAGGCAAAATATAAATACATGTAAAATAAGAAAAATTATTTAAAAAACAAAAACACTTCATCAACACTAGTAATAATGTATTTAAGCCAACACAATCGAGAGCATTTATTTGTGCTATATAAAACCAGAATCCTTTCGTTAAATAACAGAGGAACTGCAGCAGTTTATACGTAATACAGTTCATTTGTTGCAGATTGGTTGTGGCCAGTTCCTGTTAAGCATGGGCACTTTCTTTCTATGAGGAGATAGCTCCTAAAATCGCCTCATTACTAGCAGCAGGGATTCAGTTATTGTTAAATATATGGGTGAATTTAAAACCAATTAGAGGGTCTGGTTCAGAAACCCCTTTTAAAAACTAAAAACGTAATTTCATCTAAGTATTTACTGACCACACTTATTAAAAGCTTTACAGGTCACAGAATTGCCGCTGGTGTTCATGATGTTCTCGATCTTTCAGGAATTTAATGTTTATTAGAACAAGTGAGTGGGTTGTGTGTCAGTCATACACAGAAGATAAGGAGAGAAGTGTAGTGATGTGGTGGGATCCAGACACTGGACCAGTTACCGCCATCTGAAAGAGTAGGAAGAAGAAAGCCCAGAACAACTTCCTCTAGGGAGTGACATTTTAGCTGAAACAGAGGGTGCAGAGAAGATACAGCAACAATGAAACCAAAGCAAAGAGGCAGCGTGGAGGAAGAAGAAGCAAGAAAGCCAAGCTATGCTTGGGAGAAAGCTAAGTCTCTGGTTTGACTGAAGCATATCCTGTATGCAGAAAGAACTGGTGAGAAGGCAGCCTTGCAAGAACTAACATAAGGTTGAGAACGCTCTATCTTAGGCTGTGAAATTCCTTGGGCATAAAGTGGAGAATCTGTGGAAAGTCCCAGCAGCCCACAGGCATTGTCTAACTTTTATTTTCTGCGGGTAGAGTCTCTGTAGCGTATGTGAGGACGGTTAGCATCCCTGGCCACTATCTCCGAGACATCAAAAGCACTTCTGACTCCTTCCCGAGTCCTGAAAGACAATACTTTCTATAGACATGGCCAAATGTCTTGGAAGGCAAAATTGGAGAGCTTCCTCTGGTGAGATAATGAATGTCAGAACTATATTAGTTGCACCTGTAGAGTAGAGCTGGGCCAAAACGATTAGAGAAGAACGGGAACAACCACAGCAGAGAAGGCCAGTGTCTCAGGTGGGTAATAACGAGAGCCACACCCAACATAGCAGAGAAGAAACAGCGAAGGCCACTCAGATCCACAGTGCTCGCTGTGACAATATTTCCCGAAGTGTTACAGTTTGGATAGGAAATGTTCCTAGAAGCTTATGTGTTGAACATTTGGTTGCCAGCTGATGCGCTATTTTGGGAGACTCTGAAACTTGAGGGGGTGGGATCCAGTTGGACAAGTAAGTCATGCCTTTGAAGGTTACAGCTGGTCTCCAGTCTTTTCTTTGTTCATTTGCTTCCTGTCCATCAATGAGGGGAACAGCCTTCCTTCTCCATACTCTCCCACTGCCATGATCTTCTGCCTGAATACGTGGGACCCAGACACAATGACTGCCCCCCCCACAAACCTTTAAAGTGTTTTCCTAGTCTTTTAGTCAGAGCAACAGCTGATATATTAATTATATCTAAGATGTTTCATTATAGGGGCTGAAGAAACGGCTCATTGGTTAGGAGCATTTATCAGTCATGCAAAAGACTTGCGTTGGGCTACCAGTGCTCATGTTGGGCAGCCCACAGTCAGCTGTAACTCCAGCTGCAGGGATCCAATACCCTGTGCTGGCCATTGAGAGTACAAGTGGTATCCAACATATACTATTACACACACACACATACACATAAAATACACACATCTTTAAAAATTATTTAAGAGAAATTATATGATATGCACCCATATTTCATAGAACATACTTCAGGAAGTACCCTGACTAAAGTTTAAGCTTAAAATTAATCATATCCAATTGAAATACTTTGATAAGTTTTTTGAGAGTACATATGAAATTCTTTAATAGTTCCAGACTCGAGAATGAAGTATTTCCTTGGCCTTGTTATTCCTAGTTAGTTTTTTATGAAGGGCTATGCAAACATCATTCTTTCCTTTCAACTTCCTCGTGCTTGGCACAGTATCTCATAATGCTTAGACGTGAACTCCTATTAAGGGGCCCATTATTTGGATGAGGCAAAATGTAAGCCATTATAAGAGAAAAAAAATTCTCATTCAGCATAACAAAAAGAAGTTTCCTGACATGGTAGAAGGAACTTTCCCATGTTTCCCAGGATAGAGAAGGCATTGAGGGCTGAGGATTCACCCCTGAGTACCTTCTGTGTGCTGGGGCCAATTTTTGTGCTGACTGATAAGATTTTTGGCTCCCAGGAATGGTTAGTCTGTTCCAACTTCACAAAAGAAATAGTCTTTGACCCACAGACTGAGACATGAACAGCACTAGATCTAGAGAGGAGAGAGGGTACCGGTCTTGACCCTTGAGTTAAATCAATGGAATGAGACCTGCCATTTTATGTGGTCCACACACAGAAGAACTCTGAACTTGGCTCAAGGTTCCATACTTTATTGAAAGAATAATTTTAGAGCGGGAGGTCAAAGTCTCACTTCTCATTGGTGTGTCATCATGACATGGTGTCCTCCCGACCTGCACTTCTGCAGGGTATAGACAGTTCTAACACATGCGCTGCTTTCCTCGGCATTAAGCTTCTGCTGGTAAGCATGTTATCTTCTCCTTTGGCTGTGCCCTAGATAAGCATTAATTTACCCACAGAATAATAGCACAGGAAGGAGTGTTTTACTTATCTGTGGCGAAACAAATTCAGCAAGTATGTTTCCTAGCAACTGAAGAGTTTACCTTATACTGCGAATGATTATAAATATCTTTAGGGATTTTGGTTTCAGAGGAAAAAGAAATTTAAAGACCATCATGATTAATTTAAATAAGATTGGTTATACAAAGAAGGTACCCAGAGCGCTTAATGTGTTAACAATAAATGTACTGTCTAGTGACTATTTCATCTGTTCATTGTGGTGACTCCTCCCAGGCTCCTTTCGGTCCACACACAATGCAAGTGGATTGCTGGTTTCATAAAGGGAAGCGGTAGCTCCTGCTTTCTAGTCCTCTTGTCTCCGTAAAATTGAAGATTTGAATCTTGGGGAAGGAGGGTGAAAATGAAGAGTGACACAAACATACATAACAGCGGGAATGTTTTGAAGTCTCTATGTAGTTTCTTTCTGGAGTCCATGATTTTTTTTTCTTTCTTTTTCTTTTTTTTTGGGGGGATGAAGTCTAGAAATTAAAGTGATACACTTTTCTGTAATTAATTATTAAATGTTACTGAATATAACTCTTTGCGATAACATTGAGGCCCCTTGGAAGTTCAAGGGAAATGTTCAAGGAAAAATATTTACAGGGTAACTTGACATTTTCAACCCCTCTAGCTCCAGCAGAAAAAGCTAATTAAAGAGAGAAAACGCTAGCACCACCTCCCTTCTTGCTCTTCACAGCAATGCTGTGAAGATTAATGAGAAGTCTGTTTTAAGGGGAAAATGAAAATTAATTTATCATTAGTATTATATTAAATGAAGTGCAGACTCTTTAGACAATTTCTCTTTTATTATGATTTCCAGTCAGACTAGGAAACACAGAGCACGGGACCCAGGACCACAGATTAAATTCAGAGTCAACAGTCTATTTCAAATAATCCTGTGGCATTAAAAATTTATAATTGCCTTTGAAGTTCACTCAAGGGAGGGGTGGGAGAGGGAGATGTGCACATCTTCCCCCGATGTCAATGTTGCAAACATTGTAAGTGCTAATTTATCTATGACTCATTTCTACCCGCCAAAGTTCTTAGAATGCAGAGAGGGCAATCAATAAATAGTTATTGACTAATAAATGGCATATGCAATGAAGATTACATACGTTTAAGATCCTGGTATATTTAAAAATATTCTGTGTATATAAGTTACTAGAAAATGTGATTTCCTCAAATATAAGCAAAAAGAGAAAAAAGCCGAATGGTGGTGGTACACGCGTTTAATCCCAGCATTTGGGAGGCAGAGGCAGGCGGATCTTTGTTAGTTTGAGGCCAGCCTGGTCTACAAGAGCTAGTTCCAGGACAGGCTCCAAAGCTACAGAGAAACCCTGTCTCAAAAAACCAAAAAAAAAGAGAGAAAAAAATGACTTTTTTGTGTGTATGTGGTATGCATGTATATATACATATTTGTGTACATGAATGCCCACATACGTGTGTGTGTGTGTGTGTGTGTGTGTGTGTGTTTCGGGGGTGGGAGGGTGTGTTCGCACATATGCTTGTGGAGGTCAGAGGTTGATATTGAGGGTCTCTCTTGATTTCAACCCCCTTTATTGACTGAGACATAGTCCCTAACTCAACTCAGAGCTCACCTACTTGGTAAACCTATTTGGCTGGTTTAACTAGTGAGCTTCCATCCCTGCCTCCCGAGGGCTAGGGTTACAGGTAGATTGCTGCCCCTGCTTTTATGTGGGTGCTGTAGAAATGAATTTGGGGTCCTCAAGCACAAGAAGCGCTTCAATCGTGGAGCCATACTCCCTTGTCTCAGGAAAAATGATTTTTATTCAAGAGAAGGATAATTGCTAGCAAACTGAAAGATGGTTGAAAATAAGCATGGACTAAAATGCCTGACTTCAGGTAACTAGGTGTTACTATGAGAGCAGGAACCTACTAATTACCAGCTCATTAGGGAAACCTTAGGGTGACTTTGTGTTTCAGAATGATAAGCAATTAAACACTACAGATGTAGCCAAAATTAAATGTATTTTTAAGCAGGTTAAACATTTTTATTATCAAGAGTTCTTCTATTATGAAAACCAACTGATGCCCCCCTTGCCCAAACAAGATAAAAATTCTAGGATTACAGTAAATTCTTCTCGAGGTTGATAAGTTTGAAAATTGTATTACAGTGTAAAACTGTCAGGTAATTACATATTCATCAAATCTTAATTTTGAAAAGAATTAGTAATCTTTGGTAGCCAGCTTGCTATTTCAGATGAGTAATGAGAAGCCCAAAAGTGGGCAAAGAGGTACGAATGTGCATTTAGCCCGCTTCTTGACTGAACAACCCATTCCCGCCCATGCCCCTTCTCATGCTTGAAGACACTGCAACTTCCTTCTCTGTGTCTTCAATAACTCCCTTTCTATTTAGTCATCTGCATTAAAAAAATTCAAACTGATTTCATGATCTCTCTCCTCAAACAATCCTCCCTTGAGCTTATTCCTTTTCAATTATGGCTCCATTGTATAGTCTACTTCAGAATGAAACATCAAGGGTTTTCTGTTAAGTTGTCATCTTTTTTTAAAGATTTATTTATTATGCGTATAGTATTCCTTCCATGTGTGCCCGCATGCCAGAAGGGGGTGCCAGGTCTCATTACAGATGGCTGTGAGCCACCATGTGGTTGCTGGGAATTGAACTCAGGACCTCTGGAAGAGCAGTCAGTGCTCTTAACCACTGAGCCATCTCTCCAGCCCCTCAGTTGTCATCTTTACTGCCTCCATCCTGCTAGTTCCTTGGTGCCTCAGGTTGCTTATAGTTTTGATTGTGAGCCTAGCCTTTACCGGCTGAGCCATCCCTCCAGGCCAGTGCCTCTGGTTTCTCACATTTCAGATAACAGTACATACTTCATAGGACTGCTTTACATATCAAAAACCAACATAAGAGAAGCACTTAAAAAGTGCCTAAGACATAGTAAGTGCTTAGTAAATAATAGTGGCTACTATTATCCATTCCAAAGTCATTGAATCACCCAGTTTTCACCTCTCAGTACTTTATCAAATTGAGTACACTTATTAAAAAAGCCTCTAGCCTTCCAGAAACATTATTGTAAGATTATCGGATCCTAAATATAAGATATTGATAATAATATAACTAGTTAGTAAACTCTGTCTAAAAAAAATACAGTGTTCAATTTCCCTTCCCATAAGGTGGCTGTGGCAACATATTACCACTGTCTTAATTTCACAGGTAGAAAAGGTGCGCTCCATGGATACATTCTGATAAGATACACTTGGAGATCCATGACAGTATTTCTGTACTAGGTTCAGTGCTTCCTCTGTGTCCAGGCAGCTCCTCCTCTCATGAAGCCATCTGGTACCCAGCGTTCTCCTATTTTATTTATCACATCAGGATTTACAGGCGCACGTCCAAAGGATGTAAGTGGAACTCAAAACTGGAGATTCATCAAGTTTGGAGGCTTGCATTAAAGCTGGATTTTCACAAGAGTTTACACGGGATTGATGCAATGGGACATTCTTTAACCACCATAGAAGGTGGAATGATATCCTCAGTCATTGCTTGGAGCATGCTGCTACTGGATGCCAACGTGTAAAAAATGCTTGGGAGGTGGGCGGGGAAGTTCATTGAGACATAAGATGGTTCAGTTAATAAAGTGTTTAGTGTACAAGCATGAGGACCCGAGTTCAGATCCCCAGTGCCCACCTAAAGAGCCAGATGGTAAGGCATGAACCTATGATCTTAGTGTGGGAAGAGCAGAGAAAAGACTGTTGAGAAGCGATGGGTTCAGTAAGAGACCCTTTCTCAAAAGATAAGGTGGAAAACGATTGAGGAAGACACCTAGCATTAACCTGACCTGTGACCTCTACACACACAAGCATACACATATGCATTTACTCACATACACATGTACATATAAGAACATGTACACACACACAAAGATGTTTAGAAGCAATTTACCTAATGCCCATTGTGTGGATACTGGTGGGTGGGGACTACAAGTAAACACCTGCAAGATCAACTGAGTCCTCTAGGAACAGCTGGTTGTTGATAGTATAAACACGAACATTCTACCCAAAGAGAGATGGGGGAAATACTAAAATGAAAAGGGACAGTATTCCTGTGGTAGGCAAGTCTGAATGTGATAGCAGATAGATGTTTCAGAACCACTTGCAAGAACTAAATTTGTACTTTTTGGTTTACTTTAATCTTATTCTTTTTCTATGTAAAAGTAGGGAACTTATTAACATAAAAATGGTTTTTGGGAAGAGCTGGCTCAGGGATTAAGAATGCTTGGTATCTGACTTCAAACTCTACTACCGAGCTACAGTACTGAAAACAGTCTGGTATTGGCATAAGAACAGACAGGAGGACCAATGGAACCAAATCAAAGCCCCGGATATTAATCCACACACCCCTGAACACCTGATTTTTGAAAACAAAACAAAAAATATTAAATGGAAAAAAGAAAGCATGTTTAACAAATGGTGTTAGTATAACTGGATATCAACTTGTAGAAGAATGAAAATAGCTCCAAATCTATCACCATGCACAAAATTCAAGTCCAAATGGATCAAAGACCTCAACATAAAGCCAGCCACACTGAACCTCATAGAAGAGAAAGTGGGAAGTACACTTGAACACATTGGCACAGAAGATCACTTCCTAAATATAACCCCAGTAGCACAGACACTGAGAGAAACAATTAATAAATGGGACCTCCTGAAACTGAAAAGCTTCTGTAAAACAAAGGACATGGTCAACAAGACAAAACTACAGCCTGCAGAACGGGAAAAGATCTTCAACAACCCCACATCAGACAGAGGTCTGATCTCCAAAATATACAAAGAACTCAAGAAATTGGTCATCAAAAGAACAAATAATCCAATAAAACATGGAGTACAGACCTAAACAGAGAACTCTCAACAGAGGAATCTAAAATGACTGAAAGACACTTATGAAAATGCTCAACCTCCTTAGTCATCAGAGAAATGCAAATCAAAACAACCCTGAGATTCCGTCTTATACCTGTAAGAATGGCCAAGATCAAAAACACTGATGACAACTTATGCTGGAGAGGTTGTGGGGTAAAGGGAACATTCCTGCATTGCTGGTGGGAGTGCAAGCTGGTACAGCCCCTTTGGATATCAGTATGGCGATTTCTCAGAAAATTAGGAAACAACCTTTCTTAAGACCTAGCAATACCACTTTTGGGTATATATCCAAAGGATGCTCAATTGTGCCACAAGGACATGTGCTCAACCATGTTCGTAGCAGCATTGTTTGTCATAGCCAGAACCTGGAAACAACCTAAATGCCCTTCCACTGAAGAATGGATAAGGAAAATGTGGTACATTTACACAATGGAGTACTATACAGCAGGAAAAAATAACGACATCTTGAAATTTGCAGGCAAATGGATGGAGCTAGAAAACATCATTTTGAGTGAGGTAACCCAGACACAGAAAGACAATTATAACATGGACTCACTCATAGGTGGTTTTTAAACATAAAGCAAAGAAAACCAGCCTACAAACCACAATCCCAGATAACCTAGACAACAATGAGGACCCTAAGAGAGATATACATGGATCTAATCTACATGGGAAGTAGGAAAATATAAGATCTCCTAAGTAAATTGGGAACATGGGGACCATGGGAAAGGGTTGAAGGGGAGGGGAGAGGCAGGGATGGAAGCAGAGAAAAATGTAGAGCTCAAAAAAAAAAAAAAAAAGAATGATTGGTGTTCTTCCAAACAACCTTGGTTTGGTTCCTAGCACCCAGAATCAGGCAGCTAAATCTCTATAGCTTCAATTTCAGGGATCCGGTGCCCTCTTCTGGCCTCGGTGAGCACTGCATGCATGTACAGAAACTGCCATACAGGAACACACATATACACATAATTAAAAATAAAATCTTAGTGAATTTTAGAACAGAAATGGTTCTGTAGTGGCAGAATTTCATTGACTTGTCTCACCAATAGAGAAGATAATTTAGGAAAATGTAATTATAAAATTACATATTTATGTAAATATGTCTTTGAATAATTTTATACGATTACCTTCTGTGTATGTTTCTTTTCAGGGTGTTTTTGTAATAAAAACCAGCACAAAGATAATTCAATTTTTAAAATTATTTTCAAATTTATATATATTTTTAAACTACATAGGTATAAAAATTGAAACCTAAAACAAGAAAAAGTAGAATATGTAAACTTCTCATCTTACCCTTTCTCCCTCTTAGGAGAATTGCTCTTGAGAGGGAACCACTTGCTAGTTGTGTTATTGTGTTTCCCATATGCTTTTATGGATACAAATATGAAAATTTATGTGCATAAGTATATCCACAGGCGCTCTTATTATAGAAATGGGGCTTGACTTAAAAGTTACATAAAACTTTATTTGGGGAGTGGGGGAAAAGAAGAGAAGAACTAGTCAACAAACATTTATCATGATTCTGGTCTGTTACAAGAAACATCTGAAGTATATGCTAGAAGAGCCTATTTTTTCTCCACAAGTTGAACAATTTGTTTTAAGGGTTTATCTTCTTTGGTGCAGACATCCAGGCTCAGCTTTATCTACACCTGCACCCCCACACCTTTGCCCTTAGAGGAAAGATAAGCTAATAATTTGTAAATCTTACTTGACCCTGTAGAACCTGGAACATGGCTGCCACATTTTCTCAGGTGCTAAGTCAAGTTGGCATGGGGGTGATGACTCTTTGTTTTCCTTTTCTTTTTGTCTTGTCTATTTGCTGTTTTTCCCCTTTATATTGCAATGCCCATCAAGACAGAAATTGGTATGAGCACCATGACATAGCTATATCAGTTAATCAGACTCCAAAACATTAAAATTTCACACCCTAATTAGAAAAGTGGTGGCGAATAAGCCAGTGGGCTCTGATTTGCTAATGTGTTTTCATCGTCACAAAACTCTGGTGGATTTTCAAGCGCAAAGGCATATTTTCTCAAGATTTTCAGAAGAAATTGAACTAAAAATGCCAATTCATATACAATATGTAAAATATGAAACCTATAAAATGCTAGCACAAAATATTGCAATATGGTCTGCAGTGCTGTCTTCTAAATACAAGGAGTTTCATGGCGCCCATGAATAACTTGTGACGTGTAAGCTACATTAAACCATTCCTGGGGAAAATGAGTTTTAAAAGCAAAGTGGTACACATGTGACCAAAGAGGCAATCCTTGAATTAATACATAAATCAGAATAGGAAAATATAAACTTTAAAAAAACCCTTCATGTGCTATAAAGGCTTTGAAGCACTGGCCAGGTTGCTAGTGACCACAACCTGGTGTTAAGAGTATAAGTCTACGAATAACAGTATTTTCTTGAAAGCTGATGGGGAGGGGGTTGTCATAAAATCATAATGTATGAAAAAACAAAGAAGATTTTAAACTACATCTATGTCCATACAACTTAGCATGAAACTGGAGGAGGCACCCACTGGTTTGAAGGAAGAAATCTGAGTATTAATAAAAAGAAATATTAAAGTGATTAAAACATTAAAATTCATAAATTCTGTGGATAGCAATATTGTAGGTAATAAAAAATTAGGGCATCTAAACTAACATGGAACAAATGGTTGTAGACAGTGGACATCAAGTGCTGTTAACACAGAAAGAGAATTAGATAATGTTCCCCTTTTACAAGGGGGATAAACGCAGTTATGGAACAGTATCACCATTAAACAATAAAAACCCCAAATCATCAATAACCTTTCCTCAGAATTTAAATACAGCTTCCAATTGATGGAGACTCCTGAGATCATCTCTGGCTCTACCACCTTGATCGGATATAATCATGTCTAGTTTGGGAAGTTAAGCAGGGATGGGAGACAAAGTCAAGATGCGAAACTATTGCAGTTGGTTAGAGGAAGGTTCTGGTTTTTGTCATTTGTTTTTATCAGCAACACTTAAAAGTGGTGGAGAATTACTTCAACATCAAAATCTTCAGAGGCTTTTAAAATCAGTTGCACTGAAGGACACCAGGGAATTACTTTTACACCTAAGTGCTTGGATTAATCCAAACACTCAGCAGGCAATTCTTCACATCCCAGACCAATTAGTGATCTCGTCAGTCAGTTGAAGTCAGTCGGGTCAAGCTTGTCATTTTCCAAATATAAATATTGCTTGCTTTTAGACATTAAGTTAAGAAAAAAGCCATCAGTAGCTATATAGAGTATGAAAATGAATGATAATTTTCTCCCAACACTTATCAAGTGTTAAAATCTTAAAATATCTAATTAAAACTTTTTAGAGATCTTGGAGATTTGGAAAGAGGAAATCAATAGGTCTTATATTACATATTTGGGGACTAGAATTTGGGGGGCATTAGATTCATTTTTCATTAGAATAGGAATAATTTGTATTAAGTAAATAATATTGAGAGGAAACATTTAAAGGAGTAACACCATAGTGCTGGATAAAATCACTGATTGTCTTTGTTCAAATATACTGTAACACAAAGATAGACTATCCCTAAATTCAACCAGCAAACAACCATGTTTCTAACGTCAGCATGAGCAGTCAACAATAATAAAAATCAGTTTCTGCCATGGCATCTCAGTAGTTCTGGAAGTCCCAAGTTTTCATGCCAGAAAGAATTAACTGATGACTGAAAAGGGCGAAGACTTCGTGGTATCAGAAGTCAGGGGTTTACAATAAGAGCACAGATTCCTTGTTTCAGAAAGCATACTGTTTCCTGTGATTTTAGAGAGCTCTAAATGTAATTTGTATTGAAGGCAATGAATTCCTTGGAGGTCAGAGGTAAATCCAGCACATTCCAGGCAGTTCTTGGTTTGTTCAATAAAAAGTTCTGATTGGTCTTATTGATGAAGACAGGAGATAGGAACTGATTAGGCAGTTTAGGGGAAGGAACCCCAAAAGGTACAGTTCCAGAAATGTCCTTGGTTCTCCACGAAGGCAAGAAGGAAACTCTGGTTTCTTGTCTCTTCTTTGTTCAGCACCCTTGCATGGAAGACGTACATGAGACCCAAACCCTAGTCCACATACCAACCCCTGCTGATAAACAGCTTTGGAACTGGGTCCTGGATTTTCAGGGTGGAAACAGATTATACCTCTTCCCCAGTTTCAGCCTATGTTCTACATAATAGTACTCTTATATCTTCAGAGCAGGGAAAAGATACAGTAGCCTTGATCAGGGCTCTGCTGAGGCCCATTCGGAAGGCAAAGCTATTTCCTCCTGGCTGAAAGCATGAAATCTACCTCTGGCCTTGGGTGGAGAGGGAACATTCTAAAATACCCCAAACAGAAGAGTTAATCTAATGCAGTTGAGCCTGTCAATCACCAGGAAGAGTGACCCCCCCAACACACACTTTTAGGGAGGCCTATTCACCAGCATCCACATTTAAGAGATGGGAGGAATAATTATCTTTATAATGAGCTAATGCCCCCTTTTTTCCTAGAAAGCTTGCCCTTGGGGCAGTCACTTACTGAGTCCTGTTCTTAAGGTTCCTTAAGAAGGGCAGATCTCTTTTATTTTTAACCCTTGTTAGTTGCCTCTCTTCCATTCTTACTTAATCCGGAGACATTGTTTCCAATATATCTCTTTTAAATTAACTGAAAAAGATGTTTTCAGCTTTCCCAGTGGTGGTGACCAGTGGTATGCTCTTTCCACACATCTTTCCTACCTATAACTTTTCCATTTTATCTGTTTGCTTTCTGAAGGTGGCAGGAAATAAAATACATTAAAAAGTCACAGATAACTTGTGACAAAAAGAGTCAACGTCTTATGGTCTATTTAGAATTCTAGTATGAAACTTTTGACAAAGCACTGATAAGATGGTACGGTTAAAAATACGATTCAACTGCATATGAAATATTAAGTATAAATCTTCTTGTGACTGCACATTGCAGGTAAGAGAACTTTCTTCCCGTCTGTTTATCTCCCAGATCTCAACCACATGCTTACTCATTTTAGTGACCCTTAGCAGTGTGTGATTGTTCAGACTGGGATAAGAGGTTAAAAAATATTTCCATTATTATTCCAAGAAAAGATGAAAAAATAAGCAACATATCTAAGCTAAGAAAACGCTGCTGTTTTGACAACACGGCCACATGCACAAAAAACAAAAAAGCATAAACGAAAACAGCTAGTAAGGCTGTGTTATTTCTATTTGGAAATTTCAAAGCTTGTTAAATGTTTTAGTGTTAGACAATAGAATTGTCAGTCATAACTACAATCACTTAATTGGTGAAAGAATCACACGCTTTTCTCTCATTTCTGCTTAGCTGCTTGGAGTATTCCACATTTGGCAGGATGCGGGACTTCCGAAGCTTTTGAAAAGGGAGTGGAGTCTTCACAGTCTCTAGTCACTAAACTAAGCAATCTCCACGTACAAGACAACTTATTCCTACTTCAGGATCTAGCAGTGTGCACCGTGCTCTGCTTACTCAAGGCTTTCCCCAGAAATACTACAACTCAAGGAAAATGAACTAAATTAGACATTTTGTTTGCCACCAATCCATCAGAGACTTTGACAAGGGTGAAATTAAAAGGAGGAAAAAAAGGGGGAGGGGCAAATTCACACATAGGAAGTAAAGCCACAAACAACATAAGCAGAGAATAAGTCAAATACACCTTTAGCTTTTGCCTGACCTAGAGGTCAAGGGCAAAAAGGGCAAGGACAAAACCTCTCTTATTATGTGGGTATAGCCTTCTCTAATTTTTCCATCTTGTCCAAACTTTACCCTCTCGTGTGAAATCTCCTTGACCAGCCCGGGCTTTGAGATGACCTAAAGCCCAATCATTGAACATCTTAAATGCTAGGCACGCTATTCAAGCATTCTCATAGACCTGGCTGTGCTTTGGGGGGGGGGGGGAAGTTTGACATCAATCAGTTTACTTCTGCATTCTTAACTCTGATCCCAAGTACTGTCATTAACCAAACATAAACTAAATCACAGTCCAATATGACAAATAGAACCCAGATATCGTCTCATCTAACCATATTAGTTTGTGGGATGATTGCAGAGTCAATGCTTTTGCACGTAATTTATGCCGGAGAGACTAAGGTGTTCAAGGTACCAGGAAACCACTGATTTCTGCCTTCTAAAACCATCTGTCAAATACAGGCATAAGCTAAGAGAAAACATGTAATCACTAGAACAAATATGCAGGCTAATGCACCCGAATGTCCTTTTCCTCTCAGGGTCTTAAAGCATGTTACGATGATGAACAAATTTCTCATTCATTCAAAATTCAATGCATTTGTTCAGGAATATTACACAGTTGATTGACTAACGCTAACCAGGGTTAGTGATGAATTAGTTTCAATGGCCTGTGAAAAACTGTCATTTTGTTTTCTTTGGAGGCCAGTTTTCCCTGTGCAGCCCTAGCTGGCCCCGAACCTGTTACACCTGTTACTGGGAAGAGGCTGGTTTCTTACTTCAGACTCTCCTTTGCATGAGAATGCTGGGATTCTACATGTATGCCACAAAACCTGGCAGGGATTCATTTCTTACATTGCTGTATTAACTGTGTGGAAGGTTCAAAACGGAGATTTATCACTCCATTTCTTTTATTGTGGACTTGGAAGTTTTAGCTAATATGGTTTAGCTAAACTGTTTCCTTGTTGCTGAAGTACCTAGTGGGGCCAGTCCGAGTAATTAGCCAGCGATAAACCAAGTGATTAATTTAGACCTGTAATTACTGATGAGCTGATAAACAGGAGTCACACGGGGTCTACATTAAGTTTCTTGGAAGAGAGAAATAATGTGTTAAAGCAGTTCACATCAATTCATACATTGTTTATATCAATTGTGCCAAAATGGCCATCTGTCTAGGACATTTTTTACCTAATTACAGTTTGGCACATGTCTTGTTTTTTCCTGACCAACACCCAAATGCTGGTCAACAGGTGCCTTTCATGGCAAATTAACTACAAATGAGATTGGACCATCAGTATTATGTGTGTGTGTAGGGGGTTGTTTTTCTTTAAATTGCAACTGAGTCTTGTGTTTTTTATTTTAATTTAAAATAATTTTGTAACGACTGTGAAATACTTTCTACTCCTCCTTTCCTTTCTTTCCCTCTCCTCTCCTCTTCTTTTGAATAATGCCGTTATAATAAAAACTAATGTTTTTCTTGACCTACATTCATATATTACATTTTTAATTTTACTTGTGTGGCAGCTTCATACACTCTAACTTCTTTTTTATTGTGGTTGTTAAAATAATTAAGGTAATTTCATTTCTTTTCTAGTTTATTTGAACCTAATTCTATCTAATTACTCCAAAGCTCTGTTCCGCATTGCAGATAAAGAGGAACCAGAGTGTACACAATCCACAGAAGTTCTCTCCATCACAAGGCCCACTCTCCAATGAATTTAGGATTTCAATACTTCCAATCCCACTCCCCTTTTCTTCTCTCCTCTCCTCTCTTCTCCTCTTCTCTCCTCTCTTCCCCTCCCCTCCTCTCCCTTCCCCTCCCTTCCCCTTCTCTCCTCTTCACTCTCCTCCTCCCTCCCAACCTCCCTCCTTCCTTGTTTTGTTTTTAGAGAGAGTCTCCTATGTTGCCATGGCTATTCTGGAACTCTCTATATAGATCAGGCTAGCCTCAAACTCACAGAGATGTTGCAAGGAGGCCTCTAGTTAGTTCCTGGTTGCTTAGCCCTGAAATAATCACACAGAAACTATATTAATTAAAACATTGCTTGGCCCACTAGCTCTAGCTTCTTATTGGCTAACTCTTACATATTAATTTAACCCATTTCTATTAATCTGTGTATCACCACGTGGCTGTGGCTTACCAGCTAAAGTTCTGGTGTCTGGCTCTGGCAGGGCTACATGGCTTCTCTCTGACTCTACCTCCTTTCTCCCAGCATTCAGTTTAGTTTTCCCACCTAGCTCTGTTTCCCTGTAGCTCTGCTATAGGCCCAAAGCAGTTCCTTTATTAGCCAATGATATTCCCAGCATACAGAGGGGAATCCCACATCACACAGATTCTCCTGCTTCTGCCTCCCAAGGGCTGGGATTAAAGATATGTGCCACTATACCCGGCTTCAATATATTCTTTTGTATATCTCCTACTTTATCCAGATTTTCTTTTGCTGCCCAAATCTTTTATCCCTTCTCCAGTTGGATTATTTCATCAAGGTTTAGTTAGAAGGCCACAGAGGAAATCATCAGGACTCTTTTTCCAGCCTGCTATATGCCTCCGTTACTTCCTTTCCACTATACAATGTTCAGTGTCAATTGATGAAATATTGAGGCAGAGATGTCTTTCATATTTATATTTCTGGTACATGGCACGATGGTAGATTTTCACTTTCAGTAAATTCCTGGCTCAAGGAATGAATCAGTCAATACCAGGGAAAAATTCCTAAAAATCAAAATCCCACAGAGCCAACACAGTTTGACACAATAATCCAAATTCCCTTACAGTTATGATCAAGAAGAGAACACTGGTGGAGACCCTTCCATCTAATAAAATTATCTAGAGTTATCCTAAGCCTGACCAGTCAATCCCCAAGATGACTGCAATGCAGGAACTCCATTAGTTCTTAAAAGTCCTGAGAGGCCCATGTATAAGTCTTGCTTTTAAAGTGGTAACTATTGGAAGATTATGGATCTTTAAACTTTTAAAATAATTTAATACATATATTCAAGGTCACAATTATAATTACCATCTCATTACTCTGTCACCCCTTACTTTCCCTATGAACCCTTTCTTCCTCCTACCAGTCTCCCAGGAGCTGTGCTACGAAAGAAAATGGTACCTCTCCCACAGCAGCAACCATTAAGAACCAATAGCATCTCAGGGAAGTGATGTAGCTTCATGGGCACTTTCTCTATTCATGCAGAATGTTGGAGGGAGCCAATCTTACGTAGTTATCCATTGCTGTGTGTTCATAATTGCAGTGTTTATCATGAAGCATGATCGCAGTGATCCTGCTTTATCTGGGTGGCAGTGTTTCTCCCCTCTCCTATCCAGGTCCCACAATTAAGCGTTGGGGGTCTATGGATCACAGGGCTTCAAACAGAATGATGGATATCTGGCCTATTCCTCTTTCTTTCTCTCTTGTTGTCTAGTCATCGAATAAATCCCTTTACTTAGTCGCGTATTTTTGGCATAAAGAGTACAAATAGACCCAAAGCAACAGTGCCCACAGTCATGGACCACAGCTTGAAAACTGTGAGACAAAGCAAACATTTCCTCTGAACACGTTGATTTATTTCAGGCATTTGCTACAATGACAGAGAACTGTCTTGACACATCAGTTCTAACTGATCCGGCAGTAAATAATACCGGATCAGTTATAGAATAAAAGGATTGACAAACCATAAAAGAGTGCTAAAATTGGCCCCCAAAGAGGGATGGATTGATGCTGTGCAAAAGTTACAAACTAGAAGAAATATGAGTTTGTCAATCGATACTGAACATTGTTATTTATAAGTTTCTGTGTGTTGCTCAGATCAAAGTGAAGACATAAAATGAAACAGAAATTTAAGGAGAAAAAAAATCTTTATTTAGAAATCTCATAGCAAATGTTTCAGTCATCAAAGTCTTTGGTCAATAGAAATGTGTTTTCTTAGATATACGTATGCAGGATTTTCAAATCTCTCTCTCTCTCTCTCTCTATATATATATATATGTGTGTGTGTGTGTGTGTGTGTGTATGTTTTCTTGAATATATTATCCAGGAGTTGGTCCTATCATAAGTGCTCCTAATCGGAGGGGTGGCAAATGTTTTCTAAAACAAAATCATATGTTTCATGTTTGTGCTCAAGGTTGAATTTTTTCAAATTGTAAAACCTCAGGGAAGAATGAGTAACAGTCATCCAGGTATCTTAATGCTCCATGACAGCCATAGTGAGTAGCGACCAAGACATCCCATTTGAGTGAACATTTCTGGTACATACACCGATGAAATGGCCCCTTTCTTGTTCTTGGTCCCACAAGAGGCATGCAGATAGGAAAATAGGAAGTAGTAGTTGACTTCTGCAATATTGTCTTTGCTACAGTTAAAATAAACTGATGACTGTTTGTTCAGCATGAATGTCAGCCAAGTTTTCAAACAGTTTCCAAAGGAAATAATAGGAATATAGAGTAAGTGACAGACAGCTTTTCATAAGGCTGAGTCTCCTAGAAAATATTCTTTTCAAATTTTTGACAGTTTTATTAGGTAATTTACATACCATAAATTCACCCATTTTTTTTAAATGCATGGATGAGTGGTGATTTTAGTGAATTTAAAGGCATACAATCATCACAAATTTAGTTTTAAAATATTTCTTTCATTTTAGAGGTCTCATCTGACTACTTGAAAACTGCTTGCAAATTCCTAGCTCCAAACTGCTAGGAATTTAAGCCCCTTTCTGTCCCTCGATTAGGCTCCCTGGACATAAAGTGAATGTGAGAAGCTGCAGTCTTTCCTATCCTATCTGCCGCTTGCCCTTAGCATCTCCCGAGACTCATCTCTGTTACTGCATGCATCTCTGAGTCATTACTTCCTCTTACCCATGTATATTCAACTAAATGAATATACCACATTTTAAATTCATTTATCCCTTGATAAATATTGATTTCCACATCTTGTTCAATCTGAATAATTCTGTTCTATATTTCCTGCTCAGTGTAGACATATTTTTATCTCCTTTAGACACATGTCCAGGAGTTGTACTGTCAGGTAATATGACAAACTTGCATTTAACTTTTTAAGGAACAACAAATTCCCTCCCCCCCCCCTTTAAAACATCTTCTCTGATACTGGTCATTGTTTCTTCTTTTCATTATATCTAGTCTCACCCACTTGATATTTTTCAAGTTTTTAAAATTACACTTATTAATTTGTGTGTGTGAATTTAGGCTCATGAGTGTGGTTGGGGGGTTGTGTACCATGGTGCATATGTGGAGGTCAGGGGACAACTTTCAGGAGTCTGTCCTCTCTTTCTGCCATATGAGTCTGTGGGTCCTGGGAAATAAAGTCAGGATGTTAGACATCATCCACACCAACTGAATCATCTTGCCAGCCCAAAATTGACATGTTATTCAGGGACTTCTTTTTTTCCTATGATGTAATGTACCCAGAACATATTATATTCTTATAGGAGACAACCAACCACTCCCCAGCCAATTAAACTAACATAGAAGACAAATACAATAAAAAAGAGATGGAAAAACTATGAAATAAAAAGAGAGACCTTAGTCCCAATGCATCCTCTATGGGTAATTCAAATTATGAAATGTTTTATTCACGTTCTGATTTTTTTTTTTGGAGATAGGGTTTCTCTGTGTAGCCTTGGCTATCCTTGAACTAACTCTCTCTCTTCCTCTCTTTTTTTTCTCTCTCTCTAGACCATTCTGGCCTGACCTCATGGAGATCTGCCTGCCTCTGCCTCCCTAGTGCTGGGATTAAAGGTGTGAGCCACCACCATCCACCTCAAATTCTGATTTTTAAAATGAACCAATGCACAAATTAAATAGGGATATGGCCCAGATACTCCATGTGTGTCCTCTCACCTGGAATGCCATGTGAATGTCTGAGGCCCACATACTCCATGTGTGTCCTATCTTATTTGGAATACATATGCAGGTCTATGGCCCACATACTACATGTGTGTCATCTGGTATGCCATGTGCAGGTCTTTGACCTACATAGATGAGATATGTCCTATCTCATCTGGAATGCCATGTGCAGGTCTGTGACCCACATGCTCTATGTATGTCCTATCTCATCTGGAATGCCATATGCAGGTCTGTGACCTACATACTCCATGTGTGTCCTGTCTCATCTGGAATGCCATGTGCAGGTCTGTGCATGAGAAAAGGAACATTTATTTAGAAAAATTGGAAACAATGAAGAAAATGTAAGCTTAACATGATCTTATCACTGATTCATTAGTTTTTTTTATTTTAAATGTGTGTGGGTATGCATGCCAGGTAATGTGTGCAGATTTACATGCATGTAAATATTTGAGTGCATGAAGGTCAGAAGTCAACTTTGGATCTGCTTCCTCAGTAGCCATCCATTTTGCTTATTGAGACAGGGTCTCTGATTGGTTTGGGGCCCCCAGATTAGGCTAGGCTACCTGGCCAGCATATGCCAGGGATCTGCCTGTCTCTACTTCTCCAGAGATGGAATTATAAGTGTACCACAAAATCTAGTTTTTTTGTTTTTAATGTAGGTTCTGGGAATAAAACTCAGGTCCCGATGTTTGGACAGCAAGCCCTTTGACTGATTGATTTGTCTTGCCATTACTACTTATTGTTCTTTTGGAGATAAAATTGTACTCTATAGCCTAGGTTGTCCTGAAAGATATACTAGGTAACCCAGGCTGGCCTTGAGTTTGCAGAACTCTTTCTACTTCAGCCTCCCAAATTCTGGATTACAAATGTGAGTCACTATACCTTGCTCCATGGATTTTATTCTGGTAAAATTCACTGTTTTTTTTTGTTATGCATGTACATATATACTATGATTAAATTTTATTTATTCATTTATTTATTAATTTGTGTATGTGTGCCTGCTTGTCTGTATGTGCATTACAGGGGTACAGGTGCCTGTGGAGGCCAGAAGAGGGCATTGGATGGATCCCTAGAACTGGAGTACAGGTGACTTTGCATAACCCAATGTGAGTTTGGGGAAGAAATCTGGATCATCTACAAAAGCAACAATTGCTTTTAACCATCCAGCCATCTCTCCAACCTCATTTTGCACATATTTTATTTTTAATCACATATTTTAAAGTATTTTATCACAGCTAAATTAGGCTTTTCATGCTATAGGAATTCAGATTTTAATTTTCTGTGTTTTTAAGACATATGTTTAAAGGCTGCATAATTGTCTATAATAAGGCAGTATCATAATACAACCGTTTCATTTACTCAGTTTTTCCCCTATTTTTCACATTTTTGAATGATGGCGTGAAGACCATCTCTATGCTCAAAAGTGTACCGCAAATCAAATTTAAAGATAAACATAATTATTGTATAGTTCTTTCAGGAAAAAAATGTGGTATTTGGAGACCTTGAGAACATTTTTCTAGGAAATAAAAGATGAAAAGAATTAGTCTAGATACAAAGATTTGGGTTTGTGCTGAAAGAGCTGGGTGCTAAGAAGATTCAGACAGAGATGAGAAAGCAATGGTATTCAATGCATGGGGGCTGAATTCTGTTTATTAGGACCGAGAACAAGACTGCAGGTACATCAATAAAATCAGCAGAAGACTACAGAACAGAAAACTTAATCAGTCAGCTTCCTTCTACCACGGTTCTATCCTCACAGCACAGATTTTTAGTAACACATTTGTATCATTGCATATGAAGAACGGCCCTAGCAGGCCAGTGTGCACTGGTCAGCACACTTTCCTCTAATTTCATGGTTGCGACTCTCTCACGATGGAACAGAAGCCCAGATGATTAGCAATTACAAAGTGGAGTGCTATAACTTAATGATCAAGGTGTCACTGATGACACTAAGGAAGTCCTTTTCCTGACACTTCATGCTGACTTAGGAAAAGCTATGGTTTATGGGTTTTCCTATGCTACTCTAGTAAATCTCTGAATCTCTGAATGTCAGCGTGGATCATGGTTTGTGTGATGATGTCCAGTGTGTATTTGTAAAGCAGAAAGAAGCCACAAGAACAACAGAAAATGACTAGGCATAGTGGCACACACCTTCAGTCCCCGTGTTTGGGAGGCAGAGTCAGGCAAGGGAACAAAACAAAGCAAATCACTAAAACCAACTCTGAATGGACACAGTGTTGAAGATGGAAAAATAAGGGTTAATTTCACAGAGCAGAGCGAATGTGTGTGAGTAGGCAAGGCATATCTGTGTCTTCCTGAGAGTGAACTTGAACAACAGTTCGTAATATGTTTGTCCCTGCCTGCTCTCATGGCTGCCATAAAATGCTGTGTATCTGTCTATGCTCCATGTGCAATTCTACAGCCACTGCTATCCTAAAAGCTAGACCTATCATACAAATGAAAAGGAATGTGAGCTAAGGCCAGTTAAGCCACCATAGTAGGTCATCAATTACTAAAAGCTTGCTTATAAACATGGACTTGCTTCAGTTATGGTACCATTAGTAGAATGTATTTTTTATAGAGACCATCTTTCCTCATCTTCACATAGCTTTATGATGAGCCTATAATATACAAATGCCAGTGTGGTCTGTTTCACCTCTTTAGGGTGGAGATACTTGTAAATATTCATATAGAAGTATCGGTAAAATAACTTGGTTGATGTGAGGCGTTGTTTTGGCATTTTTAACTGAGAGACATTGAGTAATTGTCCTTGTCACTTACAAAGCTAATATTATGGCTCAAACTCTTGCACATCAGTTTTAGCTTAAAGGATATATTTTCTAGCAACGGGCAAACAGAATTTCAGTCATATTAATAAAATTTAAATTATATCTAAATCTTGCTGTTTTAGGACGTAAAATGCAAGCAATCATATCCTCCAAAACATCTGATTGCCTTTGCGATGTGAATCAGCTTGAGACTAAAGACTGTTGTTACTGACAAGATTCTCTATTTATGTCTCCATGAAGGAAACCACTTTTACTGTTAATAAAAAGTCTAAGTCGAATCGGGCATATGCAAATGTTCTATCTATAATCTACAGTTTGCTGATTAATCTCAGATAGGGACAAAATGTTTCACTTCCATGATCATTTTCTTTCTTTTCTTTCCTTCAGATTAAGGTCTCACTAAGCAGCTCTGGCTGGCCTGGAAGTCTATATGAGTGGAGCCTGGAGTTCTGCCTTCTTCTACCTCCCAAGGCTGGGATGAAAGCCGTGCGTTACCACCACCTCTGCCCACTGAATTTTTTTTAAAAGAAATATTTTCTGTAAAGGTGCATTTCAATTCAAAGTACTGATTTATCTTTTGGGCTGGTTGGACATTTGGCTTTCCTCCAATAGTAGGAACATAAACAAAGGAAGCCAACAAAAAAAGGAGAAGGGAGAAGAAACATATCTAGCTAAGCCAAGTCATATTTTAAGCATTTTGGTTAACCTTCAACTCTTATGGAAGGAAGGAAGTCAAAAGTCCAAATTGAAGTTAGTGATCCATGACTAATATTGAGTTTCATTTGAATTTCAACTGTTTTTCAACAAAGAGACATAGTTACCAGAATTTAAGAAATATAAAAACACTAAAATATGCTGAAGCTCTAACCACCAACACGACAATATGATAAGGGGTAACTAAGGATTAAATGAGGTTAGGAGTCGGTGCTAATCTGATAGAACAGACTTCCTTAAAAAGGATGAGTCAGCTGAGTTTGGTAGAACTACAGAGCCTGTACTGCCAGCAAATTCTTGGTAGGTTGAGGCAGGAGGATCACAAGTTCAAGGCTGGCATGCAGAGTGAGTTTAAGGCCAGTCTGGGTAAGTAAAACCCTTTCTTAAACTACGGAAGTTAAAGGACGTCTGGGCATTTGGCTTAGAGGTGTAGTCCTTGCTTAAAATACATGTAGTTTGGGCCGAGTCCCAGCTCTGGAAAGGAGAAGAAAGAAAGGAAAAGAATCTGCCTCGTTGGCCCTATGAGAGAGGCATGCAGGCCATGCAAAGGTGCAGAGCGAAGGAGGCTATCTGCCCGACAGGGAGGAAAGATTCCTATCTGTCTACACGTTGATCTTGGACTCTTGGCTTCCAGAACTGTGAGACAACAAATTTCTGTTGCTTTAAACACCCACTGATCCAACGGTAGCCCGATTGACTACAATCATGTTGCTCTTCTTCAGTTCGATGAAGGTTTTGTTGGTTTTGGACATAGTTGGATGTTGGATCTTTTTGAAAGACCCAGTGAGGTCTTGATGTTTTTATACCTATAGAGATAATCCTGCAGTTTTCTTTCTCAGTCTGTTATTATTGGATTAAAATGATTGCTTTTCAAATGACAAAACATCTTTCTGCTCCTGGGATAAGTCCTCCTGGTCAGGATCTAGCGTTCATTTTCCCTATTGGGTTTGATTTGCTAAAGTATTCAAGCAAAATAAAATTTAAGACAAAAGAAACACCAAAGGTGAGAATTATTCATTGAATTATCTTCAGAGCCAAATCAAATTCAACAGGCACAGAGAAATCTTGAAGCAGCAGATCAAATTAATAATATTCTAGAGCAGGAATAAAAATCTTCAGACTTATAGATCAGATTGACAGCAACAATACTCTGAGTCAGTTGATTAAAAAACAAAAGAGGGCGGCTTGAATTTTTCTTTGTCTCAAAGACAGGTTTCCATTTTACAGTGAATGGGAAGCTACATGGACACTCACTAACAATACAATATAGCCATGGGGACTGACGTGGCCAGTCCTGCATCCTTCTGCTCGGGCTATTTTTATGTCCCTCTAATTTTCAATTGCCATTACAAAACAATGCATGTAATGACATAAAGGAAAGACAGAGGCCCGGACATTAATGGAGATAACAAAGGGATAACCACAAAACTACAAGATCTTGAGATCTTTCAAATATTTCCTAACTGTAAAACGGTCCTGAGACTAAATTTGAGAATCTCTAACCTATTAGCCTCCGGCCATCTTTGGTCTCACCTAGCTCTCCAAATGCAGTCATTTACCTGAAGGCTCTGATCAATTTTTTCAAGAACAATGAATGAAGCTTGTTACAGTGGACGCTCACAGTAGAATTTCAACCCTACTGAAGAAATGTTGGAAATCAATCAGCATAGTTGGCAAGAGGAGAAGCTGTAGAACTGGGTGCAGTTCTAATCTCTGATCCAGAACATCCCACCCGAGGACATTGGCTTCACCTTTGTACTTGATACCTGACACAGAGTGGAGACTGGATCCTGTCTCTCTAATGCATTGCTTGCAACGCAACCTTGCGTCACTCTGGATACTTGACTTTGCTTCCTCCTTTCTCATGGGTCATCTCAGGGAAATACAAGTGAGATGGTTTCAGTTGTCTTGGCAGTGCCTAGAACTGCCTAGGAAAAGCGCCTTGGATTTGAGCATGCCGGTGAGGAGGGTGGGCCACTTAAAGGCAGGCGACACCATTTCATGGGCGGGGATCCTGTACGGAATAAAACAAGAAAGGGAGAGAATGGCAGCTCCCATCTCCTGCTCCCTGACTGCAGATGCAGACTGGTGATTCAAGCTCCTGCCACTATCGCTTCTCCAACAGGATTGGCTGGATTCTGCAACTGTGTGCTAAAATAAGCCCCTCCCTCTCCAAGTTGTGTTTAACTGGGTTATTTTACCATAGCAGAAGAAAAGCAACAAATACAACTACTGCTTAGATCATGGAGTCAGGCGAAGGGTTAGCCGAGGCACATGTAAAACAGGCCTTGGCACATAAAATGCCTAAACTATATGAAACAGCTAAAATTAAAGTCACAGATGATTTGTGCAACCCTGGCTTGAGAAATGAGGGCCTGAGAAACAGATGGTTCAAAGCAAGGAAGATGATGGTGGCATCATGGTTATTCTTTTTATTTTTCAAAACTATGCTAAAATCGGGGCAGGGTGACAATGAGAATTCTTGTTCATGTTTCTAAGCAAAGCAGAAAGAGGTGGTCTATGTCACTGTGCCTTTAATTCCTAAGATAAAGTGGGAGCTAAATGGGTATAGGTGTTTTAAAAATATTTACTTTTACCTCTAAAGCCAGATTGGGTGTTAATGTTTGAAACTGCCCCCCCCCCCCGATTACTTGCATTTTTTAAAATTTTTTTTCCTTTTTTTTTTTTGGTTTTTTGAGACAGGGTTTCTCTGTGGCTTTGGAGCCTGTCCTGGAACTAGCTCTTGTAGACCAGGCTGGCCTCGAACTCTCATGCGATCCGCCTGCCTCTGCCTCCCAAGTGCTGGGATTAAAGGCGTGTGCCACCGCCCGGCTATTTTTTTTATTTTCTACAACCTTCAGTTCAGCTTTATAGACATGGTTATGGTGTTATGCAGACATTTGTTTAACTTTACAAGACAAATTTTTCTAATAGTTCAAGTTAACTGCAACAATCCAATTCATATGAATCAAATTAAAAGTATTTTATGGCAAAGCTAGAGGGGAAAAAAGATCATCTAATAAGAATAACTCACAGAAATATTCTGCTGCTTTGTTAATTTCCAATAACCAGGACAAGATTTCAACTAGTCTGGCATAGTAAGCTTGAATTTGAAACCCTCCTCAAAAGACAGATCACGCAAGCAGAAAGCAAACCCAGAGAATACTGGCTCCCTTTGTAATATCTTAGTAGCTGCCAAAGCACTCTCCCTCCTCCTTGGCAATATCAAAGAGGGAAGAGGAAATGGCCCACTTGAGCATGTCCTTCAACAAGCTTTAGGAGCTTTAGGGCAGACCTCATAGCAAATGGCAAATGACCTAATATCTCTGAAATCATTTCAGGCTTGATTGGTGAGAATATGTAACTGACTTTCTTTCTCCAACCTCTGAGGGCTTTTGCTGTCCCGTCTGAGATGATAATGCAATCATCAGTAGAAAACACAAATTCCCTTATTAACACTAGTACCCCAGGAAACCTCTATGTGAAAGACAAACCAGCCGCACCCCACCCCCCACTACATAACCAAAAGCCTTTGGCTTGATTGATTTGATTGGACTTTAGTTAAGTGCTTTACTTTTTCCTCTTTGTGATTGGGCAAGGACTCTTAAAGGCCTTGTCTCTTGACTGTCAGAGGATTTTTCCTAATTTGTCTTTCATCAAACAGGATGTGGAGAGTCCCCATCAAGTTCAAAATGCTTTCAGGCTATAATCTGGGCATTTGTCAGGGGTTTGTAAGACTGTGCATGTTTATGGGCCCATTTACTAGGCTGCAAAATTTATCGAAGCCTCAAAGAGTTATGGAGGTTCCTCCCTCTTCCTCAAGTCCAAGTAAGCAAGTCTGTCTATTAGTCAGGTAACTAATCAACTCTCCTCGGCCTCATTTCTTCTATGATTCTTATCACCCCTACTCTCCACCCTATTTTTCTAATTTTTCACATGATTTTAAATGACCAAATACCAGGTATGGATTAGGATTTAAAATGTTTAAGTTTCCCACTGGACTGTAATGAGGAACACGTGATGTAGAAACAAAGGGGACCATGAAGATGCATTATAGGTCCAACTTAGAAGTGGTGCTTTATACAAGGGTGGGCTGCTCAGTCAAAAACATGCTGATGGAGGTGGGGCATAGCGCTCCACCACTTTAACCCCAGCACTTGGGAGATAGTGTCATCTGTGAGTTTGAGGCCAGGCTACATAGCGAATTTCAGGACAGCTGGAGTTACATAATAGACCCTGTCTCAAAACAAAACAAAAATGGCCAAATAGTGTTGGGAAACAATGCCACACCTTTGCTTGGTGTGTTCAGTGGCAATAAATCTAAAGCTCTACGTCATGGGAGGTCTGAACTCTTATGCTTCAGTTCCTTCGTCTGAGAGCTACAGCCTATTTTATAGTTCAGATAAGAAGTGTTCCTGCCCAAAAGGCTCATTTGTCAAAGGCTTGGTGTAAATGGATTATGAGGGCTTGGACCTAGCCTATGTATTAATCTACTCATGGATTAATAATTTAATGACATCATGGGAAGAGATGGGAACTCAAATATGGAATTTATTTCGAGGAAGGAGACCACTATGCTTGTGTGTGTATGTAGTTGTATTTCTTTGGCAGCTGTAACTTGTTCCAGATCCTTCCCAGTCTTCCTGTTGCTTTTGTACCTGATGAAGTGAACTATGTTGTTCCATGGCAAGCCCCACTATATTCTGCATCACCCTACGGAGACCCAGAAGCAATGGAGCCAAGGAACAAACTGCTAGTGAAAAGAAATCTCTCTTCAGAATTGCTAGTACTAAACTGAGTTAATGCATGGAAAATGCTTGGAATAAACGCTGGTAGATGCTGTGCAGAAGGCGTGCTGTGATGCTGGTAGATGCTGTGCAGAAGGAGAGCATGCTGTGATGATGATGTTGGCCACAATGATCATTTTTCTTTGATGTACAGCTATGGGCTCTGGGAATGGCTCCCCTTTCTATACTCCACATCTTTTTTTTTTTTTAAGCTAGTGTGCTTCATTCTAAAGTACTTGAATGGGGAGCTTGAATGGGGAGGATTAGTTGATATGTCCTACAAATACCCAGTTCCTGACCTGTGGCTATTCCCAGGATTATTGTAGGGATCCCAAAACCAATGAACAGAAGCTTCTCGAATGGGAGTCCTCTTCTCTGATAGAGTTTGGGAAATAGTCTCTCTAACGGAAGTTTAACCTCTTGTGCTTTTAGCTGGGTATTTTCCCAACAAAACTACCTATTTGAGAAAAAGGCAGGATGCAGAGGGATGAGAATTTTTATTGTTTCCTTGGTGTCAAAATAATTGAGTCAAGCTATCCTAAACCTGGTATTAAAATGTATTTAATGGATCACAAGTAGGGCATGGAAGTAAATTCTATATAGCCCAAAATGAAATATGTTCTCAGAAAAATATTTTTAAATGTTTGAATTTACTTATCCTTTTCTGTAAAAAAAATGGTACTTAGCAAAAGAAAGAAGACCAACTATATTTTGACCACCGAACACCATCAATAAAAAGAGGCAATGGAGACATTTATTAAGTTTTTTTAAAATCCAATATCAATTATTTGTATTTAAAAAGAAATCCCATCTCCTTTCTTCCCAACAGGAATACCACAACCTACATATGGTGCAAGTATTGCTTCCACAGTGAAAGTCAGTTCCTAGCTCAACAATGGATTTTAGGAATTCGTCTCTCTTCCATCTACCTCATGGGCAGGCGCAGGAATCCAGCTGTCTCAGGGCCACTGGAACAGCATCTGCTGATGGTAAGGGGAGTGTTATTTACCACACAGGAGATGTGGAGGAGAACCAGAGGGACAGGACTTGTGAATTAGAGCTAGGGAGATGACCTGTGGGGGTGACCAACTAAGCACTGTCAACTTTCCCTTTCTCTCTTCTCCAGGGACATCCCATTGCCTCCAGCCAAACAGGTCAAAGACAGTAGTTTTCCCCAATTGCTTAAGTACCTATAAGTATTTGCAATTTGGTCTGTTAGTTCATCAAGTCTGAAATATTTACTATCTGGCTTTGCAGAAAAGTTTTGCTGATCCCCGTTCTAGATCAGACTTCCTTAAGGACAATTAAAGAAGTTAACTACCTTTCTTCTTATGCATTGCGTGTGTCAGCACCAACTTCATGAAGCAGAAACTCCTACTATGTATTTCATTTGAGATTGTACCACTGGAATATGCTTACTTAAAGGCCACATTGATCCTATAGGAAACCTACTGTAAAGGTGGTTTCCCATCACTTTTAGGACTATTGGAAAAATACACAGAGGATTATGACACCTACATTGGTCCTCAGGGGGCTGAAAATCTTCACCTTCCAGATCTGGACCTATTCAGTGACATCAGGGTGACGAGCAACGATGGGGGGGGGAGCCCTCAGGGAGGTAGAGAAATGGCTCTGCAGTTGAGAACATTGACTGCTCTTACAGAGGACCTGGGTTCAAATTCCCAGCACCAACATGGCAGCTCACGGCTGTTTGTAACTTCAAGATCTGACACCCTCACGCAGACATGCATGCAGGCAAAACGCCAATGCACATAAAACAAAAATAAATAAATAAATAATTTTAAAAAAATGAGCCCTCAGTCGAGTGGTACTGTAGCCTACCACAGCCTGCCCTTCCAATTTGCAGTTAAGCTCCAGTGGTTTGGTCTCAACCACTCTCTTCAGGTCATAGTCTTCCTGGAATAATCACATCCCATGAACTGAAGCCATGCCAGAAAACCAAAACAAACACCCCCACCCCAAACTCCACTTCCTTAGAATACTTCCTGAAGAAAAGATGGCAGAAGAACAAGCTTTGCTACGGCAGAGCACCCCGCTCTAGCTTGTTTCTCAACTTTTTTCCCAAATAAAACAGCAAACACATATTTGATTTTCATTTTTGAATCCTACACGGGTCTTTAATATTCTCTTTCATCCAGACACATCCCCTGCCTCTGATTCGCCCTTTAATAGTAAGGCTGATATGCGGCTAATTGACTTCAGGTGACTTTATACCAAAAAAAAAGGCAAGATGTCATTAGTACCTTACAGGGCATGGCTTGAAACCACTACTTCACGTTTGCTTCGAGCATACCCCACTATGGTAACCAGAAGAAAGTGAAATAGGTTATGAACAAACATCCTGTGAATTTCCATAACTCAAGGTACTAACACCCCAAGACAGATGGCTGTAAAACAAATGTCCTGGAATAGCAATTTATACAGGTCTTAGAGTTATCATGTGGACTACTACATTTACATTTTTTAAATCCTTAAAGTCCATCTTTGTGTTAGTTATCCATGCAGTTGGGGTGGGTGTATGATGGTTCCTTTTCATTGTTAATTTGACACAGTTTAGAGCCACCTGGAAAGGAAATCTCAAAAAGGTTTGTCCAGATTAGGTTTGCCTGTGAATGTGTCTGTGGAGGATTTTCTTGATTATGTAAATTGAGGTGGGAGATCTGCACACCGTGGGTGGCACTATTCCCTAGTCAAGGCCTTCTGTAAGAGCAAGCTAGCTGAGCACTAGCATACATGCGTTATTTTTATTGCTCTCTGATCTTGGTTGTAGTGAGACTAGCTACTATCTGGACTTTTCAGTAGTGGTGGCACTATGACCTGGAAATGTGACTCAGACAAATCTTTTGCCCCTTTAGTTTCTTTTGTAGGAGGATTTTTTGTGATAGCAACAGGAAAACAATTTAAAATAGGAGAAACTATTAAGATACTTTTCAGGTTGCAACAAATGACAGATTAAAAAAAAAGATACTTTTCAGGAAAAAATAAAACAAAACAAAAGCAACACAGATATGAGAAATACTTTCTCCATGGAAGGCAATCCTGGGTAGGGCTCACATCTCTCTTAGCTCTGAGCAAGAACTGTGCTTTGGTTGGAAATCAGACATGGTTTGTCCATGGTCAAATGGAGGAAGAACTAAAGCATCTGCAGTTATTAGTGATTCACTAATGAGATGAAACAATATTTTAAACAGTTAATAAAGCAACCAACTGCACGCATAGTAGTAGATGTCTGTACTCATAGCATAGGGAGGGTCAGACAGGAAGATCTTGGGCTTAAGGCCTCCTTGACCTACACAGAAAGACATTGTCTGAAAAAGAACAAGAAAATCAAAACAAATAAAACTCCCAGAAAAACATCTGAAATTGCTTAAACATGAAACAAACAAAACAAAAATAATTTTTCCCTTTGTGCGGAAGAGAGTCATCTAATGGAAAATAGTGACTTGAGGTGCAATTCTAAAAGGGAATTCTTCAAGGTTTGGAAAGTCTTGAGAAATCAAGCCAACCTGACATTAGTGGGAAATAGGCTCTAGGAGAACACTCGGGTAGGGAGAAAGCAGGAGCCAGACTTAATCCTGTGCAGGCATGATGACTGTCATCTCACGGATATAAAATATACCACATCTTAGAAGTGAAGTGGAGCTAGGATTAACACATGTAAATTTAAATTCCTAATCAGTATTCTTTCTACTGCACCACTCCATATAAACTTGTTGGTAACTGAGGATGGTTAAATTATGAAAGACAGTGGGGAGCAGCGGTACAGTCAAATTCACATCATTTCTTCCAAAAAGTATTCTCTGGCCTCCACCCTTCATTTTCAAGTCACTCCGTGGCACCATGTTGCTAAACAACATTGTGAAATTATCTCTCAAATGCACTTCCGGGTTCTCCTAGACTAGAAGGAGCTACCTTTCCTTGGGGGCCCACAGTTGGATCTGAGTCTTCCAATGTTCTAAGAACTTCTAAGGGACACGAAGTATGCCCACACATTCCTTGAGTGAATGAGTGGAAAACTATCCAGGCTTTAAGAAGAGCTGCCTGCCTTGAATAAATCATTTGGCCTCCTTGTACCTAATTAGCAAATGGATGTGGGCAACAGACTGTGGCTTTGGAACTCTACTCTGGGTGTTCTGAGGAAATGATGTCACAGCCTCATACTCTCCACTCCCCTTCCTTCTTCCTTGGTATGCCAATCTGTACTTCATGCTTTGAGCTCTGGGCTATGCCTTCTAAGTAAAGAACTTTCCAGATGAAAGTTTGTAAAAAAAATTGAATTAGTTCATTTCAAAGTATTTGTCCATCTCTAAAATTTCATGTTTCTAGTGCCCTTACATTCTAACGGCCACGCATCTCAGTTCTTTCAGACCTAGTGGTAAAGGCAGTCTGTAAGGTAGGGTTTTTCTTCAGAGGGATTAAAGGTGTTTGCGTGTATGCGTGTGTGTGTGTGTGTGTGTGTGTGTGTGTGCATGTGTATGTTACAAGGTTGTAAACCAAAGGCTGCATTCTACCACTGAGCTGCATTTTTAGCCCTGAGAACAATATTGTAAAAGCTATAGCTCAGAAAAAAGCAAATGACCATAAATATAATCTACTCTATCAAAAATTTTGGTATTTTTTTTTAGACAAGGTTTTTTTGTAGCCCAAGATGGCATCAAACTCTATGCATAATCAAAGATAACCTTGAACTTCTGATTCTTCTGCTGCTACTTCCTAAGTGCTAGGATTACATAAATTGGCCACAATATGTTGCTCAAACTTTTAAGCATGCATTTAACATCTACTGATGGATTAACAATAACTGACTGGATTATTATTTTGCAATTTTCTAAAAAATGAAAATAATGCAAAAATATATCAAGAATGACACAGTTTATTTTTTTGAGGTGGTAAATAGTTCACATAGCCTAAAGGCAAACACAAGGTTACAGTGAATAACTTTAAGGGCTTCCACTTGCTTATTTGTTTCAAACAACAGTCTAGTATTCGCTGTAAACAAATCTCCTTGAGGGCTACCTCAATACCCCATTTGCCAGTGTAGACAGAAATGATATGGTCCTAGCAACATGAAATTGTTCTCATCTCTATTCTATTTTCATATTTGAGATGAACAAACTCTTCAGGCGACATGGAATGATCATGCACCGTGGAACTCTAACTGTAACGATGATCCAAACATCACCTCTCATTTTAAACACTGCAAGTGAAATGCATTGAACACAATTCCAATTTACATGGGCCAAAGGGACGTAAGATGCCAGGCAACATGTTGTACTGCTGAAGAGAGGTTCTAAAGAGAACTGTGACAAACGGTGGGGGCAAGGTGGGATTTCCTGGGATGTGAAGAGCTGTCACTATCAAGCATCTTAATTCACAATTCGCATCGCCATCTGCAACCTGATTTAGGAGTCCACTCAAATTATAACACCCTTCTCTTCTTTCGAAATCACATTACATTATCAAAACTTCTACATTCCAGGCAAAATGACTCAGCTTTAAAAATTACCAAATAAGCTGCTCTTTCTAAAATAACAGTGATAAAAAATGACACACGGTTAGAAAGAAAACAGAAGCTTCCTTCGCTGAGCAGGCTGAAGAGTCATGAGGGCCACTTTGATTTGGTTTCTTCCAAATGAGAAGAGGCAGGAAAGAGATGAAGAAACCGCAGTGTGATAAAGGTCTGGACACCTCAATGATATTTTGGCTTCGTCACCTGCAGTGTGTGACCAAAATGATTTCAATCACTCATATGCTTCTATTTGTCTACTTTTGGACAAGAATCTTCAATCAGAAAGAAAAACAACATAGAGGGAGAGGAAAAAAAATCACCTTCTACACAAAAACCCTTCATTTCAGATCTTTAGCCATTCTTACCTTGGCCTCCCTATAAATTTATTTACAGTTTGCTATTTCCCTTTCTTAGGGCAATTTTATTTATTTTAGTCTTAGATTCAGTCACACGGTTTATTAGGAAAGAAGTTTTACTTATTTATGCAATAAATATATGTGGGAGCTTGGTCTGCCTCACGCATTTCCCAGGAATGTGGGAAGAGATCAGTGGACTAGCCACGCAACAAACAGGACACAGTGCCTGCTGCTCCAGTTTTAATTTTAATAGAACAAGACTGACTGACAGCACATAATAGCAGGAAAAGACTCAGCCTAAGGAGAATGCACATGTTTTTCTTCCATCTCTCCCTGTTTCCTCCCTCCCCCTTCCCTTGCCCCATGCACTTTCTTTCTCCTTTGTCTGTCTCTATTAAGTAGTTCCCATAACTGGTATGCCCATATCTTATGGGAACCACAAAAGTCAAGTCAGCACAGCTGTTTGACAAAGATCCAGCAAGGCTGAGTGGAATGATGGCCGCCACGCACCTTTGCTTTTCATCTCCCCCTGCTGCCTACTTGGGAGATTTTGTACAATTTGAGGATACTGGATTGATGGAAAATTTCTTATGAATCATTTATGCTTTCTCCCAGTAGTACTGCTTCTAAGTTTCCCCAGGAAAGTCCTGAACATACTACCCCTCCTTCTTTTAGGGAGACATCCTTATCTACTTGAAGGTCTTTGTCATGCCTTGGAGGTTGTGAAGCACATAAAGAAGCCAGAGGTCTCTTTACGAGGCTCTGAGACATTCTTGAAACATCTGTTCCTGAACCTACTCAGGAACAAGACAATCAAAACAAAGTAAAGAGGTCAACAAGATTCGATGGACTTGAGGAGTTGACCACAGATTAGATTTGCCAGCCTCTTGCCACTATACACTCAGGCAATTATGTGGCATATACAATGACAGAGTTAGATTAGCAAAAGTTACCCCTGCCCTATATAAGAGACTTATACTGATGAGCAAAGAATGATGTAAAAATATAATAAAAGAATAAGATGCCAGTTCCTCAATTTCTTAGAAAAGTTAGCATATGCAGAGCCACTGAGATGTCATATGACCAAGGAGCAAAAGAATGCCAGGATTAGACATATAAACAAATTTTATAAATATATAAAATGTAAATATTGTATTATGCTAGAATTTGAATAATAATTGCAGCAGCTTTGGCCTGAGGATTTTTCTTGGGCGCTCTGATCATTAAGAGCTAACAACACACTGCTTGAGACATGGCAATCTGCCCAGGCTGATTGGAGATTTTGTTTTGGTTTAGTGTCCTTGTAGCCACAAAAGCTCCTAGCATGAGAACAGGTTGTCATGTGCCTCTAGATTCTTAAAAACTGGGTTATGGGGTTAATGAGTAAAAATGGTTATAAGAGATAACTGTTTATCAATGATGATTAAACTTGAGGGAAAATGATTATAAAAGATAACTCTGTTCTGTCACAGTTCATCAATGATGACTAAAAGATATGCAAGAGGAAATGAAACCCATGTGGTATGATCTATGTTTTGGAACAACGTGAATCTATCCCTGCTTACTGAATTCTGTTTAAGCAGAGAAGCACTCTGGCTGCCAGTTGCTCAGGCTACAAGATTCTCCCAACCATCATGCCTGGCTCATCCTTTCCTCACCACTCCTTACATCCTCTGGGGTCCTGTCCACTGCCAAGGATGGCTCCCAACACAATTCTAAATTTACATTGCTGTGATAAAACATTGACCAAGAGTAACTTGGGGAGAAAGGTGTTTGTACCTTTCAGTTCACAGTCCATCATGAAGGGAAGTCGGAGTCAGAGTTCAAGACAGGAGCCTGGAGGCAGGACCTGAAGCAGAGGTCATAGAGAGACATTGCCTACTGGATTGCTTGCCCTGGCTTGACCAGTTTACTTTCTTATAAACCCAGGACCACCTGACGAGGGTGGCAGTGCTCCTGCCCTGGGTGGGCTGGCCTTTCCAGATCAATCAATAATCAAGAGAATGCTTACAGGCAATCTGATGGAGGCATCTTCTCAAAGGAAGTTCCTCTTCCTAGACAACTATATCTTGTGTCAAGATGACAAGGCAGCACACCTAATCTCCATGTATTCCTAAGATTCCATAAAGGACTGTAATTCAGAAAGTGAGGAATGACTAGAAAATGTTGCTGAATGACTCATTCTGACTGAGATCTAAAGTTCCGTATGATTCGTACGGCAGAAGCCATGAGTCTGCTGGGCATTTGAAATACCCTTCATACAAAGTGCAATATGAGAGAAAAAGAGCCACAGAATTTCCTAGATGAAAGAAGACAGCAAAGACAATCTAACTGATGTGGGATTCCCCTCTGTATGCTGGGAATATCATTGGCTAATAAAGGAACTGCTTTGGGCCTATAGCAGAGCTATAGGGAAACAGAGCTAGGCAGGGAAAACTAAGCTGAATGCTGGGAGAAAGGAGGTGGAGTCAGAGAGAAGCCATGTAGCCCTGCCAGAGCCAGACACCAGAACTTTAGTCGGTAAGCCACAGCCACATGGTGATACACAGATTAATAGAAATGGGTTAAATTAATATGTAAGAGTTAGCCAATAAGAAGCTAGAGTTAATGGGCCAAGCAGTGATTTAATTAATACAGTTTCTTTGTGATTATTTTGGGGCTTAGTGGCCTTCTTACTACATCTAACAATTTAAAAATATCTATTATCAAAATGATAAAATTTTAGACATATTGAGCTGGTATATTATTAAAATAATCATATTTGTAATTATATATTCTTTAATGTTACTCAAGTATTTCATGTTTTCTATTGCTGGCATTTTAGCATTTCTTTGGTTTGGATTTTTGGTGCTAGGAATATAACCCAATACTTGCATATGGTAGCCAATGACTCTACCCCTGAGCTACAAACTCAGCACTTAGTTTTCTATGTGGTTGACCATTTCTTTTATTGAACATTGATCTTCTGGATGGACCAATGGTTAGCAGATGTTTAGATAACTAACTGTGACAGAACTCATAACAGAAAAAAAGATCTTAATTTGTTCAAAAAAATTGAATGAAAGAAAACCTTATCAATAGTGTTCTTATTATTGGAAATATAAATTTCCCAAATCAATAGTGTACAGAACGTGATCATGAACATGTCAATATAAACATGATCATGTCAAAGATAAACATGCTGTCACAGTCTGTGTTCAAATGATTTATCCAGGGCAGAGGAAGAAATACTTTGGAAATAAGAACAGGTGATAATATAGAGAACATAATAAATAAATTATGAAAGAGAGAAACCCTATCATTAAACAATTATATAATTGGAAGGAGGAAAAATTACATTTAATTTGTGTTCTCCCAACACTATAGAGCTTAATTTAAGGATAATATTATGCACCTAGAACAATCAAGTTGCCCTCTCCTTCTAGGGGTGTTTTAGATCTTAGGTTGACTGCACTGTGCACTTTGCAAGGCATTGCAAATGCAAGCCACATAGATGCATGTGTATACACATATGGATTTTGAAAGCAAAATTACAAAGAGAAAAAAGCTTGCTGAAAATAAAACAGCATTTTGTAGCCATAGCAACCCTAACTTTTAAAAAAGCAACACCAAGCAAGAAGAGCTCATCAAGAGCTACATCAAGTTGTTATAGCAACCAAAATATGGCTTTACAGAAACCGATTTGCATGAGAGTAGCGAGAAAGTTATGATGGTAGAAGACTATTACAAAAATATATCTCTGGGGCCCAAAGGTTTATTTTTCTTGCTTTAATCAGTACTCATGTCCTCTGATTTATTAGAACAAGATCCCCCCCCACCCTGTTCAGGTGAGCCTAGCTGCTATGGTGACAGGGAGTGACAGGTTTTGTGATATTTGCTAATAATCAAGAAGACTAAAATTAGTTTGTAAGTACTAGTTTTTGATCCCTATAGTTAATAAACTACATTAAACCAAAAAGAGAGTAAGGAGCAGTAAAAGAAGGCCTAGAAAGTTCCAGAGGAATGGGTCTGGAATGGATTCTTAAATGAGGCAGGGCTGACATTTCAAATGTTCATGGTGTATTTAGCAGCACTCCTAGCCACGACTCACACCACACACCCTAGGAGTAACTACCAAAACAAAATCAAATGAGCAAAAGGCCAAAACTTCCACACAATGACAAATCTTCCTCAGCAAAGAAGGCAGCTTGTTTATCCACTGCTGGCAACCTTTGATATAGAAACCTTTCATTTGAGCTACTATTGCTTTCTTCAAGGACAAATGCTTCACCCAGCTTGTTGAGAACCCAGCATGCACGCGCGCACACACAATTTCAGCTCTCAGCTCTGGAGTATGGTGCTCTCTATGTTCTAGAATGTCTTGTCCTCCTGTCCCAGGGCAAATTCACACTGATTCCTGTATTCTTCTACAGTTGGCCTAAGTCTTCGGTTTGAATTCTCTTTTATCTCACAGTTATTTCTACTTCATCCTAAGATTTCATTTGTAAGAAACACATACTACAGAAAGTGTCCACTTCTCTGTTAGTCTACCACACAAAGTATCCTCAACTATTATTTACTGATTTGAATACTTCAGAGCTATTGGAGAAGTCAGACTCCGCGCATATTAAACACCATGTAGCTTGTGACCATTGCATATCTTGTTGAAGATCAATATATTAAGACAAAAGGAGAACACAATTGGGCAACATTTATTGAGTGAATATGGAATGAAAGTCTTGGACAGATAATAAGAAGGCTAGACAAACCAAAGGCGCTGTGTGCTGAACCTGAAAGACTTACTCCAGCCTGGTTTCAAATGATGAGAGGTGGGAACTCCAAATCTTAAGTTCTTTAAGAGCAAGGACTGTTTATCTATCTTTGTTGGTTACCATGGTAACTTATCCAAAGCAGGCTACACATGACCAAAGACAGACCTTCTGGTTTAAGACCAATGTAGTTACTCAGGAAAAAAAAAAGATGTGTTTTTTTTCATAGTTATCATTTACTGATATGATATGTGGTTATTAATGCTTTAGTGATATAGTTTCTTCTATTTTTATCAAATTTATCTTACTATTTCTTCCTCATGTATTAAAATAATTTAACCAAGAAATTTTGAGCATTTCCATTTCTATTATGTTTCTTACTTATTTTCTATAAAAATTATTCTTTCAAGGAATATCAGAGTATTTTTGAGCTTTTGTGACACACACACTCACTGTCCCCATTGTGCTTTCTAATACAATTCTCACAGCTCTATTACTTTCCAGAAGATCACATATAGTGCTATAAGCAGCACTCTGGCAGCATTTACTATATTTAGAATAAAAAGCTTAAGAAAATGTAAAAGTTAAAAAAGTGACTTTTTGTTAATTATTTTCCCATTAGGGAAAATTTTTTCCCATTGGGGGAACAATAATGACACATGAACAACTCACTCACCATAAGTTTCACTCAATGGATTTTAAAAGCGAGTTATAAAGAAAGATATGCCAAAGGATTGACCAGAATACATTACTCTTAATTGTCCCATTTCTTATTCAAAATAGATGGCTTCCTTACAGTGCAAATGCTCAGTGGCACTCAAATAAAGGGTCCTTGAGAGCAGGAGTAGCCACAAGGAGTGGTCAAGGGTCATTTGAGAACTTCATGTGATTGCCAAGTGACCGGGACCGGGAGGAGGCTCTTATCAATATCATCTAACTTTCAGACACTGGGTCAGTGTGCTACTAATAGTGAATTAAATAGCAACTTAAAAGGACAGTGGAAATTTTAAACAATTTGCATTTTTGTTCTTAGAAATAAAGCCATATATATATATATATATATACACACACACACACATACATACATATTTAACCTTTGAAAATCAGCTTGGTTTTCTCGCCAAGCCAAACACACCTGCTAGGCTAAGAGTGAATATGAAAGAAAATTGAAAAATCATCCTTTTTCTAAGCCAAGATGAGTCTCGTTAAAGAAGGCTGATTCGCCTGAGGTTTTGTGCAGGGACAGCAAACACGCCTTCTGCCGTGAGACAAAGTAAGACCTGCGTCCCGCTGTACCAGCAGCCTTTACTTTCTCGTACTTTGTACACATCAACTAGAGAGATGACTTGCTGGAGCCTGGCGAGGCCGTTGGAACACCACCGCCTACCGCTATTCATTATGCTAGCGTGTACAGGACTCTACTGTTTCCCCTGGAAAAGGGCATTTCTGAAGCAATTTTTAAAACTAGGTGCTGGTTTTTGCTTTTATCATTTCCATAGCTTTCAAATCATCACATTGATTCTCACTTCCATGGCATTTTCTCCAGCTTAGAAAACGGAGAGATGGTGTGGTTCAGATTAGCCAAGTGAGGGAAAAATGCTCCATTAGGGAATATCTGAAGTGCTTAAGAACACAGATGAAGGCAGAGCGGAACTGCTTGAGAAAGCGAGAGGCAATGAGGCCGTTGCACATGGTCTGCCCTCCTCCGCCTTCAGCCGGAAGAATATGGCACAAACAGAATTTTAAATTGTTTCCCAGTTTTCTCTCCCATTTTGCAATCCTTTCTTGGAAAAGTGTTTTCCTAGAACCTTTAATAATGCAGAAGGGCTTCAGCAGAGGCTAAAGGTGAGTTGGGAAGAGAGCGGCACCACTGAGAAAGGTTTTGGATTCTCTGAAATCTGTGCTTATAATTCTTGCAACCGTTCATTCGCCAACTATTTTCTAAGTAAAATCATGACGTCAGATATTATCTCGATAGTAAAATAAACAGCAAAAGGCACATGATTCCTGTTCTTAAAGGTCTTATAGCTAAGAAGATCTTATAACTAAGCAAAGGGGCAGAAATTATTCAGTCACACAAATAAAGATAAATGTTGGAAGTGGGCTCTAGAAGAATGTATTTCTGGATTAGCGTTAGGTTTCACAACGTGAAAGCCATTATCTTTGGATTGAGTATAACAAGAGAGAAGATGGTCCCAAAGCCACAGGAGTCTAACACATGTCACAATTGGTCATTTGATAATCAAATAATGTCCACTGTATGCACTAACTCAGGTCATCTGTGGGGTTCTAAAGCCATGGTACAGCACTCCTGCTGGGCCACAATTGTGTAGGAATGGGTAAATGAGAAATCTCCACACATTGCTTTGATGACGAATTATCAAGTCGGCACAAATCAATAACCAAGCCAGCTCAATATAAACAGGTATTTTCAATGAAAGGAAAAAGGGGAACTCACTCTACTAAACTCTCGATCCAATCCCTCTGGCGGACACCTCATGGAGAGAGAGCGTACCTGTGTTCTCTCGATTTTCTACCTGGGGTCCCAGTAGCCACACTCCAACTTGATGTGATTGGCTAGTGGCTCTTCCCCCATCATCTCCCCCTTTTGTCTAAACAGGATTAATCCAAACCCAACATAGCTATATACAATTGGAACAGACACCAAATGCAAAATTACAAACAATAAACAATATTAAGCAAGGAATGCATAACAGAAGTTTTAGTAAACATTCTATTTTAAGGAGTCTAAGTATTA